>JAMBLF010001222.1:0-118922 GCA_030578115.1 Leucoptera coffeella
CATGTTGAATATAAAGCATTTTGTTCATTTCATTTCACGTCCTTTAATCCCTTTCGGGGTCGACAGAACTTCGAATACATAAACACATCTCTTAAGTCACTGTTTAGCATGAATATTGGGGTTGTGATGTCATAAAACATTGGTGACAGTTTGCTAGCCCATTTCAGAATAGATTCCATTGACCCCTAGTCCCTTAGTCGCCTACTACGACATGCCGGGAAGAACCACAGGGGCTTAAACCTCTTTTTATGTTCCATATTGTCATTAAACTAAATGATATAAAAATGTTTATACTAAAAAAACGCATTAACCCTTGCGGAGTAGTCAGACATTCAGGTTTCCATCTCCGCAATTGCGAAGGTAGTAATACTATGGACACCTCGAACCCACGTGTTGACCAGATAGTCAGTACTCAATGTGGTGGTAAGCCATGTCACCATTTACAAGCACTAACTATTACGTGTTCGAACAGGTAGGTTTCCTCACGATGTTTTCCCTCACCGTAGTATTAAACAATAAACAACAACAATATTAAGGAGTAGGCTTTTGATGCAGTGAAAAGGTGCTGTCACAGAATATATCAAACGACCTCCGTGGCGCGGTTTGTTAACCACCTGAACGCTAATCGTGAGGTTTGATTCCCGGTGGTGGTAAAGTTAAGAACTACGCTTTTCTTCTGCTTTCCAGTCTGGTCGTTGATTATATATGTATTTATCTACGTATGTTTATCTTTGTTAAACATACGTTGACTAGTACCCTTACAAGTCTTAAATGTTACCAAGGGGCTAGTTCAATAGCTAATAATGTCCTACAATATTATTATATATATTTATATCATCAATCCCCCTTTCCCTTTAGACAGTGATGGTACTGACCGCGCCCCTGTCGTACCCAGTGAGCAAGATCCTGGACTTGATCCTGGGTGAAGAGATCAGCAATGTCTACAACCGGGAGAGGCTTAAGGAGCTCGTCAAGGTCAGTCTGGGGTGGTCAGAGATCAAGGGTTAGAAAGAAAGGAAGAAAAGTCTTTGTTTATTTTATTTACTAGTGACCCGCTCCGGCTTTGCACGGGTATAAAATATATAGCCTACTCCATTATTAAATGGATGTTATTATACATATAAACCTTCCTCTTGGATCACTCTATCTATTAAAAAAACCGCATCAAAATCCGTTGTGTAGTTTCTAAGATTTAAGCATACAAAGGGACATAGGGACAGAGAAAGCGACTTTGTTTTATACTATGTAGTGATAATGAAGCATAGTTAAGTAATTAAATAGTATGGTGCAGTTGGGTATAGGGCCAAAGTCTTCTAATGGTTTTTGCAAAATACCAGTTTAATTATTTGGTAGTAGATTAGCAAACGTGACAAATTTTGCCATCGTAAGCGAAATTTGACACTTTGGATCATCCACTACTAACTTCAGACTATTACGTATCTAATCTAATACTACCTAAACTACGAGGTATAGGTGGGTGTGTGGATATTTGTGTTTAGTATAATATTATATTTATTTAATTTTATTTCAGTTATTGATATATAGTAATTAATCTTATTTATTATAACCTTGTAATTAGTACGTCACCGAAAGGTTACCTGTTAGGGTGACGTACATTCGAGAATTAAATAAATAAATAATATTGAACTGCCTTTGTGCTAAAACGCATTAATAGACTTTGGTTCGGGAATTATTATGTGTGTATGTATCCAGGTAACAACTGATTGAAAAAAACATCTCCTTGTGGATGGGCCATGCGGTTGTGATGTCATAAATCATTGGTGACAGTTTGCTAGCCCATCTTAAAATAGTTTCTATTTACCCCTAGTCCCTTAGTCGCCTCCTACGACATGCCGGGAAGAAGTTAATTATTATGTGTGTATGTATCCCTAACACAGGAAGTACCCTTCTTAAATGGGGGCTCTGATACTTGTTACAGTTATAGATTAAGTTTTAGAAACTGAATAAAGAATTTTGTATTTGTATTTTTGTATCCAGGTAACAACCGACGTGATAGACCTAGACCGGGAGGAGGTCAACATCATTTCTGGGGCCCTGGACCTTCGCAAGAAGACCGTGGTGGACGTGATGACCAAGCTGGAGGACACCTTCATGCTGCCCATCACGGCGAACCTGGACTTTGAGACTATGACGGAGATCGTGAAATCTGGTACGTTGAAGTCGCTTTCAAATAAGTTAATCTATCATAATAATAATTCGACGTAGCTCAGTTGTTTGGGCTTTGGCTCTGTATCAGTAGGTACAGGGTTCAAATCCCGTTTCAGCATGTACCAATGGAAATGAATTTTAATGAATTTCTATGTACATTTTCGTAATTTAAAAAAATACATTTACGAAATGCGTCGAATACTACGGTGAGGGAAAACATCGTGAGGTAACCTACCTGTTCCCAGAACAGGTAATAGTTAATAGGTAGAGTAGTGACTATCTGGTTAACACGTGGTGAGGTGGTCATAGAATCACTACCTTCGCAATTTTAGAGATGGACTCCATAACCTGTTGTTGTCAATCATCTCTAACGTTTTAACTACCTCAAAAAGAATGATAGGATGTGAATGTATATGCACGTATGTATAATAATAATAATATTTGGACATTATTACACCAATTGAACTAGCTCCTTGGTAAGTACATTTAAGACTTGTGTTAAGGGTACTAGTCAACGTATATTTAACAAATATATACTTATTACATATAGATAAATACATATATAGCATATACAATCAACGACCAGACTGGAAAGCAGTAGAAAAGCGTAGTTCTTAACTCTGCCTCCACCGGGAATCGGGACCTCACGATTAGCGTTCAGGTGTCTAACCGATTGCGCCACGGAGGTCGTCAAACACTATATGAATTTTAAATTGAGTAATCTAATTATAATTTGTAATGTAATGTTATTATTAATATTGTTTTTGGTTTCTGTCTTAAAAGTATTTTTTTTGTGTTTTATAAATGCTATTGTTTTTATATTATGTCTCTTAATGTAAATGTTAAATTGTTTACTCGAAATTATAATTATGTTTAGTTCCTATCGCATTAGGTTATTAGACCTTTAATGATAGGATACTTATTTGAATGAAATAAATAAATAAATAAAATGTATTACTAACCCTCACTCCCTTGTTACAGGCTATTCAAGAATCCCAGTGTACGATGGTACACGGACCAACATAATAACAGTGCTGTACGCGAAAGATCTGGCATTTGTGGACCCTGACGACAACACGCCACTGCAGACCATCTGCCAATACTACCAGAATCCATGTAATTTTGTTTTCGAAGATGTGACGCTAGATGTCATGTTTCGGATGTTTCGAGATGGTAAGGCTATAAACATAATTTATATACATATTACTTTATTAAACTATTAAACAATATTTACATGAGGTAATAAATCAAATCAAAATGATATCTAGATAATATATTATAGCGGCTGTAGCCCAGTGGGTAAGACCTCGGACTTCGTATGAGAAAGGTCCTAGGTTCGAATCCCGACATTGCATGTACCAATGAATGAAATTTAAATGTGTTTTTCATTTACGTACATAATTTACAGTCGCTAACGGTGAGGGAAAATATCGTGAGGAAACCTGCCTATCTCTCAGGATAGGTAATAGTCAGTGCCTATATACGGCGATACGGTTCACTACCAGTATCACGTTGGGTGCTGTCTATCTAGTGATACGCGGGCTTCGAATGACCCATAACTAATATGCCTTCGAAATTTCGGAGATGGGCGTTCAAGCCTCTGACTACCCCGCCATAATTAAATAGGGATTGTGTATACACAAGTCGTGAAGCGTATGTTGTAGTTTTATGATTATTATTTTGACGACGTCCGTGGCGCGATCGGTTAGCCGCCGGAACGCTAATCGTGAGGTCCCAAAGATTCCCGGTGGAGGCAGAGTTAAGAACTACGCTTTTCTACTGCTTTCCAGTCTGGTCGTTGACTAATATGCTATATATGTATTTATCTATGTATAATATGTATAAATTTCTTAAATATACGTTGACTAGTTGCCTTATTAACTAACGGGACTTATCGCGTATCTTTTTATATACTAAAGTTACCTTTATTAAACATGGCTGCTGCAATGTAGCCGAAACGTCGGGTTAATAAAGGTAACTTTAGTATATAAAAACATACGCGATAAGTCCCGTGAGTTATTAATCATTAGTATAAATCGCGAATCTCTCAAAACTAGAGTTCCCTTAACACAAGTTTTAAATGAACTTACCAAGGGGCTAGTTCAATTGGTGTAATAATGTCCAAATATTCATTCCAGGTCGCAAAGGGCACATGGCGTTCGTGCACCGCATAAACACTGAGGGGGAGGGAGACCCCTTCTACGAGACCATTGGGCTAGTAACCCTCGAGGATGTTATCGAGGAAATGATCCAGGCCGAGATCAACGACGAGTACGACGTTGTCAGTGAGTAGATACAGAAATTACTACTGTGTTGCCCTTGTGTGGTTCTGGCATAATATCAGAGGTAGTATTGTCAAAGAATCGACTCTACATACATACACATCACGCTAGATTCCCTAAGGCAGAGATCACAGAACCCCATCTGTCCCAATACTGACAAAGCACTTCGCTTCATTGACACTCATACACCTCCTCATACACCTCCTCATACACACTAGGCACATATACACTATATTTATACATTACACTATATACTTAATGTCGTTGGGCTAGTAACCCTCGAGGACGTGATCGAGGAGATGATCCAGGCGGAGATCAACGACGAATACGACGTTGTCAGTGAGTAGAATCTGTCATATGAGTAAAATGTATTACATGTTGCCATTGTGCGGTTCTGGCATAATAACAGCGCTGATATTGTCTAAGAATCTACTGTAGACAATATCATAGAATATGGTACTATGTCGCCCTTGTGTGGTTCTGGCATAATATCAGCGTTTCAAGCGTAATGACAGCATGTAATGTAAACCATGAAAACCATGCCATTGTATTACCTGTTCCGAGGAGTATGTAGATTCCCGCGCGATGTATTTCATTATCGAAATCGGTGTATCACCTTAATATTTCATAAATACATACACATCACGCCCTATTTCCTGTCCGTCCCAATTGTTACAAATCACTTTGCTGTATTGACACTCATACACACTCGGCGCATGTGATCACACGATATACTTAATGTCATTGGGCTGGTCACCCTCGAGGAGATGATCCAGGCCGAGATCAACGACGAATATGACGTTGTCAGTGAGTAGGATCTTTCATATGAGTAAAATGTATTAGGTGTTGCCATTGTGTGGTTCTGGCATAATAGCAGCGTTGAGATGGTCTAAGAATCGATTCTACTCTAGATAATATTGTAGTATAGTCATATAAGTAAGTTTCTCTTAGACGTTGTCAGTAAGTAATATTCTTTCAGTATAACTGTGTTGCACTTGTCTGGTTCTGGCATAATATCAGCGTTGATATTGTCTAAGAATTGACTCTACATACATACACATCACGCCATATTCGCTAAGGTAGAGATCACGGAACACCATCTGTCCCAATACTGACATAGCACTTCGTTTCATTGACACTCATACATCTTCTCATACACACTCGGCGCATATCGTCGTTGCGCCTGGAAAAACCGATAAACGTTTTTTTAACAAAATTGACCTTTTTACACTTTTAAAGTAAACTCGATACGCCCGTCATGCCTGTGAAACCCGTTTTTTGATATCTCAAAAGAATAAGAAAATAGCCTTTTCCGCTATGTATCGTTCAAACAAAAATCCGCGTATTAAACCGCTTTGTGTTTTAGTAACACAAAGCGGTTTTTCCATTTCGACCTCTGCGAAGTACTTACACGCTGCGTTGCGCGCGCGGTTGCACATAGCGGAATATCAATCTTGCGCCGGGTATGATTTGGTTTGTTTTTGTTATTAAATAATTAATATTTAGAATAGCAATCTTACGTAATAAGTGATAAAAACATGTTGCACCTGTATTACACAAAGCAGAAGTAAGTATGTTGATTATAATAGGCATTTAAGTTTCAATAATTAAACATAACTTAAAACCACATGGGAATTTCATCAGTTGGTTCTGTTGTACTCACTTAATGTGATTTTAATAGATAAAAAGGGGTCTAGGTAGATTGATACGTACCATGTTGGTTGGAAAATAGCTCTGTGTTCGTACTTACGAATAACTCTATTACTCTATACTCTATCCCTTTACCATAAAACAATATAGGTCCGTAATGAAACATAAAGTAATGATCAATTAACCAATTAGGTGCCACTTAGGTCATCTTAGGTCCCATGAGATTAACCGTCAGCTGTGTCTTGCCTTCGTGGACTACGAGAAGGCCTTCGACTCGGTCGAGATCTGGGCTGTTCTGGAATCACTGCAGCGATGCCAGATCGATTGGCGATATGTGCAGGTGCTGATGAGCCTATATAGTGTGGCAACGATATCTGTCCAAGTCCAAAACCAAAAGACGAGTCCTATACAGTTGCTCAGAGGAGTGAGACAGGGGGATGTTATCTCCCCCAAACTGTTCTCAAACGCACTGGAGGACGTCTTCAAAACTTTCGATTGGACTGAGATGGGTATCAATAACAATGGCAGATGCCTCACGCACCTTCGCTTCGCTGATGACATAGTCTTAATGGCGGAGTCGCTGCAGGATTTGCAGATAATGCTGCACAGTTTGAAAGCTACCTCACGGTCGGTCGGTCTCCGGATGAACTTGAACAAGACTTAGATCATGTTCAATGAACTTGTGGTCCCGGAGCCGATTACGATCAGATGATAGACGCTCGTAGCTGTCCAGGAACATGTCTACCTGGGCCAAGTATTGCAGTTGGGTAAAGACAGTTTCTAACGGGAGATTTCCAGAAGAGTGCAGCTTGGCTGGGCAGTATTCGGTAAGTTGCGTCACATCTTCTCGTATCCACTACCGCAGTGCCTGAAAACCAGTGCCTCCTACCCGTAATGACATACGGGGCCGAGACGTGGAACATGACAATCAGGCTAGTCCATCGACTACATGTTGCTCAGCGAGCTATGGAGCGTTCAATGCTGGGTATCTTGTTAAGGGACATAGTCCTTAACGAGACTATCCGGGAAAGAACCAAAGTGAGTGACATAGTCTATCGCTGTTGTAAGCTGAAGTGGCAGTGGCGGTCTATCCTATTCTACTGTCTCTAAAGTGTAGTTTGTCCAGAAGATTCTAATACTTTGCGCCGTTTGTGGATGTTTCTCACTGTCACTCATAAGAGTTTTTAGCTTCCCCTGAAGAAAGAGACCAAAAGTAATCAAAGACATCTTTGTGGGTTTGTTCTATTCGCTACAGCTCGATGTTGACAAGGAACACTTTGCATAACTCTTTCAGGGACAATGTTTTTAGTACTTCTTTTGTAGAATTTCCCAAATAATTGGAGAGTTTGGTTTATCTTTCTTTCTTCGGCCCACTGCCACTTCAGCTTACAACAGCGATAGACTATATCAATCACTTTGGTTCTTTGCCGGATAGTCTCGTTCCGGACTCTGTCCCTTAACGAGATACCCAGCATTGAACGCTCCATTGCTCGCTGAGCGATATATAGTCGGTGGGCTAGCCCGACTGTCATGTTCTACGTCTCGGCCGCGTATGTCACTACGGGTAGGACCCACTGGTTATAAACTCTGGTCTTCAGGCACTGCGGTAGTGGCGACGAGAAGATATGACGCAACTTCCCAAATGCTCCCCAGCCAAGCTCCACTCTTCTGGAAATCTCCCGCTTGAAACTGTCCCTACCCAATTGCAATACTTGACCCAGGTAGACATATTCCTGGACAGCTTCAAGCGCCTCTTTTCTGATCGTAATCGGCTCTGGGATCACAAGTTCATTGAACATGACCTTAGTCTTGTCCACGTTCATCCGGAGACCGACTGACCGTGAGGCAGCGTTTAAACTGTGCAGCATTCTCTGCAAATCCTGTAGTGACTCCACCATTGAGACTATGTCATCAGCGAAGCGAAGATGCGTGAGGCATCTGCCATTGTTATTGATACCCATCTCAGTCCAATCCAGAGTTTTGAGGACGTCCTCCAGTGCGTTTGAGAACAGTTTTGGGGAGATAACATCCCCCTGTCTCACTCCTCTGAGCCACTGTATAGGACTCGTCTTTTGATTTTGAACTTGAACAGATATCGTTGCCATACTATATAGGCTGCTCAGCATCTGCACATATCGCCAATCGATCTTGCATCGCTGCAGTGATTCCAGAACAGCCCAGATCTCAACCGAGTCGAAGGCCTTTTCGTAGTCTACGAAGGCAAGACTCGGCGGCCGTTTATACTCATGAGACTTCTGTATAACCTCCCGCACCTTGTGAATGTGGTCTTCGGTACTATAGCCTTTCTGAAATCCGGCCTGCTCCGGTGGCTGGTGGCGTCAAATCTTAAGGCGAGAGGATTTGTAAGCACCCTCGAAAACAACTTGTAAACGTGGCTTAGGAGCGCGATTGGTCTATAACTCTTCAATGGGGCCTTGTCTCCCTTTTTGAAAAACAAGGCCACCACACTCCCACTTCACGCCATCGATGTAGTCCCATTGGCTATGACGGAATTAAACAAATCCTCAAGCATCTCCAGGAGTGGAGATCCTCCCGCCCTGAGAAGTTCAGGGGTGATTCCGTCTTCGCCGGGGGCCTTCCCATTACTAAGTTTTCCGAGAGCAACAAAAGAGAAACGACAAACGCGTTCCCGACCTTTCACGACCCTTGCGGGGTAGTTAGAAGCTCAGGTATTCATCCCCGCAATCGTGGAGGTAGTAATTCTATGGCTACCTCGGATCCAGGTGCTGACCAGACAGTTAGTACTCAATGTGACAGGTAGTAACCCATAAAGTCTCCAGATTATAGGCACTAACTTTTACCTGTTCAGGTTTCCTTGCGATGTTTTGCCTCACCGTAGTATTCGATGCATTTAATAAAAGTGTTTTTATTACGAAACTTCATTTCCGTTGTAACGGTGTACAAGCGGGTTTTGAACCCTGTACCCTCTGATAAGTCAAGTCTTCGGCCTAATCCAAACTAAGAAAAAATGATATCAACAAAATGTTAAAGCAAACTATAGTGACAGAGCAAACAATGCTAAGAAACCATTGTAGGTAATCCGCTTCAGTAAATAAATGGCTAAACGAACTTGCGAAGGTCCCAAGTCATTATAGTCGTTCAAGTAGTTCACGGATTTACGTAGATGATGCCCTACTGTCCTATTCTAAAATGCATAAAGAGTATTAAAAATGGTGCCAGGAAAAAGATTTACCGTCCGTCCAAAGTTTTTTTATATATAAATATGCTATTCTTTGATCTTAGGTTTTTTTTCATTACCGCTTAGTTTAAACTACGGATATCTGTAAAACGGACATTACTGTGCTTAATTTTACGTATACGTACGTTAAATTACTAGCTAACTTAACACTTTACATCATTTCTTCTAATGTAAAAGAGAATTTTGGAGCTATCGTTATGGGGGAAAAGCCGCTATGTGTCAGAGTAGGATCATTATATTTCCTAATTCAGCATTATAAAGTCACTGGAAAAACCGCTTTGTAATGAAAAATCACATAGCGGATTTTTACGACTCAAAAATAAACAGTTATGTGTCAAAATTAAAGAAATAAAATTCTGAGTCCTAAAATAAAGTCATATAACAAACAAATTATATTACAACAGATCCATATTACCTTATTTTAATTTTGTGCATACTCAGTTTTTGACTTAAGGGTCTTAGTTACAAAAGAAACAGTTTTTTGTCTCTCCTCAAAAGTTACGATTTTGTCTTTATCGGTTTTGGCAGGCGCAACGACGATATATCACACCATATACTTAACATCATTGGGCTGGTCACCCTCGAGGACGTCATCGAGGAGATGATCCAGGCGGAGATCAACGACGAGTACGACGTTGTCAGTGAGTAGGATGTGTTAAGTATTATAGTGTTGCCATTGTGAGGTTCTGGCATAATGCCAGCGTTGATATTATCTAAGAATCGATTCTACTCTAGATAATATTGTAGTATAGTCATATAAGTAAGTTTCTCTTCGTCGTTGTCAGTAAGTAATATTCTTTCAGTATAACTGTGTTGCACTTGTCCGGTTTTGACATAATATCAGAGGTAGTATTGTGAAAGAATCGACTCTACATACATACACATCACGCCAGATTCGCTAAGGCAGAGATCACGGAACACCATCTGTCCCAATACTGACAAAGCACTTCGCTTCATTGACACTCATACACCTCCCTGTGTGTGTGAGGTTCTGGCATAATAACAGCGTTGCGATGGTCTAAGAATCGATTCTACTGTAGACAATATTACAGAATATAGTGCTATGTTGCCCTTTTGTGGTTCTGGCATAATATCAGCGTTGATATTGTCCAATGATTGTAACACTATCAACTCTTCTCTTAACAATATTATACTGCAATGGTATAAGTACATATGTTGCCCCTGTGTGGTTCTGGCATAGTAACAGCGTTGTGGTTGTCTAAGAATCTACTCTACATATATACACATCACGCGGATTCCCTGCAAATGAGTAGGTATAGATCACGGATCCCTATCTGTCCCAATACTGACATAGCACTTCGCTTCATTGACACTAATTACACCTCCTCATACACACTCCGCGCATATATCACACCATATACTTAACATCATTGGGCTGGTCACCCTCGAGGACGTCATTGAGGAGATGATCCAGGCCGAGATCAACGACGAGTACGACGTTGTTAGTGGGTAGGATGTGTTAAGTATAATAGTGTTGCCATTGTACGGTTCTGGTATAATATCTACGTTGCGATGGTCTAATGATTGCATTGCATGGTGACTCTCTTCTCTAAATTTTGGTGTATAATACAACTGTGTTGCCCTTTTGTGGTTCTGGCATAATATCAGAGTTGCGATTGTTTACTACACAGCATCAAATGTGACAGGTGGTAAACCATGTCGCCGTATACGGTACCTGTTCCGATGATTATGTAGGTTTCGTCAGGTGTTTTTCATAATCGAAATTGGTGTATAACCATAATAGTACATACATACATACACATCACGCCCTATTTCCTGGCCGTCCCGACCGTGACAAACCACTTTCGCTTCATTGACACTCATACACCTCCCCATACACACTCGGCGCATATATCACACCATATACTTAACATCATTGGGCTAGTCACCCTCGAGGACGTCATCGAGGAAATGATCCAGGCGGAGATCAACGACGAATACGACGTTGTCAGTGAGTAGGATGTGTTAAGTATAATAGTGTTGCCCTTGTACAGTTCTGGCATAATAACTGCGTTGATATTATCTAAGAATCAATTCTACTCTAGACAATATTATAGTATATGGTACTATGTTGCCTTTTTTGTGGTTCTGGCATAATAACAGCGTTTCTAGCGTAATGACAGCATGTAATGTAAACCATGCCATTGTATTCAGGTATACAGGTATATTGCCTGTTCCGAGGATTAGGTACATTTCGTCCCGACGTTATCACCTTAATATTGCATAAATACAAACACATCACGCCCAATGCAAAGTGGGAGTGCGCGAATGCGATGAATCGCGTATCGGAGCGCACGGGGTTGGATGCAGGAATGCCAGAGGGCAGATGCTGGTCAACTTCCTGGATAAAGAGGGACTGTTCTGCATGAACACATTCTTTGAGAAAAAGCCCCATAGGAAGTGGACCTGGCAGAGCCCAGATGGTAGGACGAAGAACGAGATCGACTTCATCTTGGCAGACGGGAAATACGTGTTCAGGGATGTCTCAGTGGTTAATAGGTTTAAGACCGGCAGTGACCACCGCCTAGTGAGAGGCACCCTGAATTTCGACTTCAAGGCCGAGAGAAGCCGATTGAGACGGTCCGTTCTTCGCCCAACGATGCTCCAATCCGTGCATGGCTCTGAAGCGTTCCAGCTGGAACTGCGCAATCGCTTCGAGGCACTGGATACCACGGCAAGTGTTGACGAGAGCCTCGATGATGTGGTGGGGGTACTTCGCGAGGTGGGTCAGAGATGCTTCAGGGGAGGACGAGGCAGCCGAAAGTCTAAGCTCTCAAGCGAAACCCTGGAATTGATGCGGATTCGACGTGAATTGCCAGAGGGAGCTTCGTCAGATACCCAACGTCTCAATAAGACAATCCGGAAATCGGTGAGACGCGACCTCCGTAGCTACAATGCGCAACTCATTCAAGAGGCCATTGAGCAAAATCGGGGGTCGAAAGTCTTCAGCAAAAGAATAGGTACATCTAATCTGACGAAGCTGAAAACCTCAGAGGGCAGTACCGTCACTTCAATTCCGGGGATTCTAAACGAGGTTGAGGGCTTTTACGGCCATCTATACGCCTCGCATGCCCCGAAGCCTCCACCCGATGCGAACGACCCAAGAGCCACATTGGTGCGCCACTACACTGATGATTTCCCGCTCGTGGACGAAGACGAAATTGGGAGCGCTCTCAAACAACTTCGGAATGGGAAGGCTCCCGGCGAAGACGGAATAACCTCTGAGCTTCTAAAGGCGGGAGGAGCTCCAGTCCTGCAGAAGCTCAAGCACCTGTTTAATTCCGTCATAGCTAATGGGACTACCCCGACGGCGTGGAGTGAGAGCGTGGTGGCCTTGTTCTTCAAAAAGGGAGACAAGACCCTATTGAAGAATTATAGGCCTATCGCGCTCCTAAGCCACGTCTACAAGTTGTTCTCGAGAGTGCTCACAAATCGTCTGGCCTCAAGATTTGACGCCTTCCAGCCGCCGGAGCAGGCCGGATTTCGAAAAGGTTTTAGTACCGTAGACCACATCCACACAGTGCGGCAGGTTATACAGAAGTCTCATGAGTATAACCAGCCGCTGTGTCTTGCCTTTGTGGACTACGAGAAGGCCTTCGACTCCGTCGAGATCTGGGCTGTTCTGGAATCCTTGCAGCGATGCCAGGTCGATTGGCGTTATGTGCAGGTGTTGAGGAGCCTATACAGCGTGGCATCGATATCTGTTCAAGTCCAAAACCAAAAGACAAGTCCTATACAGTTGCTCAGAGGAGTGAGACAGGGGGATGTCATATCCCCGAAACTGTTCACGAACGCACTGGAGGACGTCTTCAAAACTCTGGGTTGGACTGGGATGGGTATCAATGTCAATGGCAGATACCTCACACACCTCCGCTTCGCTGACGACATTGTCGTAATGGCGGGGTCGCTGCAGGATTTGCAGGGAATGCTGCACAGTCTTAACGCTGCCTCACGGTCGGTCGGTCTCCGGATGAACTTGGACAAGACGAAAGTCATGTTCAACGAACTCGTTGTCCCGGGGCCGATCACGATCAGTGGAGAGGCGCTCGAAGTGGTCCAGGAATATGTTTACCTGGGCCAGGCTCTGCAAATGGGTAGGGACAGCTTCGAGCGTGAGATTTCCAGAAGAGTGCAGCTGGGCTGGGCAGCATTCGGGAAGTTGCGTCATATCTTCTCGTCGCCACTACCGCAGTGTCTTAAGACCAGGGTTTTTAATCAGTGCGTCCTACCTGTAATGACGTACGGTGCCGAGACGTGGAACATGACGGTCGGGCTGGCTCACCGATTACATGTCGCTCAGCGAGCAATGGAACGTTCGATGCTGGGTATCTCGTTAAGGGACAGAGTCCGGAACGAGATTATCCGGCAGAGAACCAATGTCGTAGACATTGTCTATCGATGTTGCAAGCTGAAGTGGCAGTGGGCCGGTCACGTCTGTCGCAGAACCGACGACCGTTGGAGCAAGGCGGTTCTCGAATGGCGACCGCGTCTCGGTAAACGTAGTGTAGGACGCCCCCCTGCCAGGTGGACTGATGACCTGAAAAAGGTCGCTGGTAGTGGTTGGCAGAGGGCCGCGAGTGATCGTGTTTTGTGGCGTTGCCTAGGGGAGGCCTACGTCCAGCAGTGGACTGTCATAGGCTGATTGATTGACGCCCAATTCCCTGTAGATGAGTGACAAACCACTTTCGCTTCATTGACACTCATACACCTCCTCATACACACTCGGCACATATACACTATTTTTATACATTACACGATATACTTAATGTCGTTGGGCTAGTAACCCTCGAGGACGTGATCGAGGAAATGATCCAAGCGGAGATCAACGACGAGTACGACGTTGTCAGTGAGTAGGATGTGTTAAGTATAATAGTGTTGCCCTAGTGAGGTTCTGGCATAATAACAGCGTTGAGGTGGTCTAAGAATCGATTTTACTCTAGAAAATAATAAAGAATATGGTACTATGTTGCATTTTTATGGTTCTGGCATAATAACAGTGTTTGAAGTGTCTACTAGACAGCATCTAATGTAAAACATGCCACCATATTCAGGTATACAGGTATATTACCTGTTCCGAGGATTAGGTAGGTATCCTCACGGTGTTTTTCATAATCGAATTTGCTGTGTCACCTTAATATTACATACATACACATCACGCCATATTCCCTGTTAGTCCCGACCGTGACAAACCACTTTCGCTTCATTGACACTCATACATCTAACCATACACACTCGGCGCATGTATCACACTATATACTTAATGTCATTGGGCTGGTCACCCTCGAGGACGTCATTGAAGAGATGATCCAGGCGGAGATCAACGATGAATACGACGTTGTCAGTGAGTAGGATCTATTAAGTATAAGTGTTGCCCCTGTGAGGTTCTGGCATAATATCTACGTTGCGATGGTCTAATGATTGCATTGCATTTTGACTTTCATTTGACAATATATGTAGACTATAACGTCATAGAACAACTATGGTACTCTTTTGAGGTATTGACATAATAGTAATGTTGCGATTGTTTACTGCACAGCATCAAATGTGACAGGTGGTAAACAATGTCGCCGTATACGGTACCTGTGCCGAGGATTATGTAGGTTTCTTCAGATGTTTTTCATAATCGAAATCGGTGTATCACCTTAATATCACATACATACATACACATCACGCCCTATTGCCTGTCCGTCTCAATCGTTACAAACCACTTTCGCTTCATTGAAACTCATACACACTCGGCGCATGTATCACACGATATACTTAACATCATTGGGCTGGTAACCCTCGAAGACGTTATCGCGGAGATGATCCAGGCGGAGATCAACGACGAGTACGACGTTGTCAGTGAGTAGGATGTGTTAAGTATAATAGTGTTGCCCTTGTGCGGTTCTGGCATAATATCAGCGTTGATATTGTCTAAGAATCAGTTCTACTGTAGACAATATTATAGAATATAGTATTATGTTGCTCTTTTGTGGTTCTGGCATAATAACAGCGTTTCAAGCGTAATGACTAAATGACATATAATGTAAACCATGCCACCGTATTAAGGTACCGAGTATTACCTAGTCCGAGGAGTAGGTAAGTTTTTTGAAGATGTTTTGCATAATCGAAATTGCTGTATCTACCTTAACATTTCATAAATACATACACATCACGCCTTATTCTCGGTCAATCGTTACAAATCACTTTCGCTGTATTGACACTCATACACACTCGGCGTATATATCACACTACATACTTAGTATCATTGGGCTAGTAACCCTCGAGGACGTCATCGAGGGGATGATCCAGGCGGAGATCAACGACGAGTACGACGTTGTCAGTGAGTAGGATGTGTTAAGTATAATAGTGTTGCCATTGTGTGGTTCTGGTATAATATCAGCGGTGATATTATCTAAGAATAGATTCTACTGTACAAAATATTATAGTATATGGTACAATGTAGCCCTTTTGTGGTTCTGGCATAATATCAGCGTTGATATCATCCGATAATCGTAAAACTAATCAATTCTTCTCTTAACAAAATTATAGTACAATGGTATACGTACATATGCTGCCCTTGTGTGGTTCTGGCATAGTAACAGCGTTGTGGTTGTCTAAGAATCTACTCTACATATATACACATCACGCGGATTCCCTGTAAATGAGTAGGTATAGATCACGGATCCCTATCTGTCCCAATACTGACAAAGCACTTCGTTTCATTGACACTCATATACCTCCTCATACACACTCGGCGCATATATTACACCATATTAAATGTCTTTGGGCTGGTAACTCTCGAGGAGATGATCCAGGCGGAGATCAACGACGAATACGACGTTGTCAGTGAGTAGGATGTGTTAAGTATAATAGTGTTGCCATTGTGCGGTTCTGGTATAATAACAGCGTTGAGATGGTCTAATGATTGCATTGCATGGTGACTGTCTTCTCGAAATTTTAGTATTACAACTATGTTGCTCTTTTGTGGTTCTGACATAATATCAGAGTAGCGGTTGTTTACTACATAGCATCAAATGTGACAGGTGGTAAACCATGCTGCCGTATTCAGGTATATTACCTGTTCCGAGTATTATGTAGGTTTCCTCACGATGTTTTTCATAACCGCAATCGGTATATCACTTTAATATTACATACATACACATCACGCCCTATTCCCTGTCTGTCCCTATCGTTACAAATCACTTTCGCTACATTTACACTCATACACACTCGGCGCATATATTACACTATATACTTAACATCATTGGGCTGGTAACCCTCGAGGACGTCACTCATCGAGGAGATGATCCAGGCGAAGATCAACGACGAGTACGACGTTGTCAGTGAGTAGGATATGTTAAGTATAATAGTGTTGCCCTTGTGAGGTTCTGACATAATAACAGCGTTGAGATGGTCTAAGAATAGATTCTACTGTAGACAATATTATAGAATATAGTATAGTAGTAATATAGTAGTTGCCCTTTTGCGGTTCTGATATAATAACAGCGTTGCAAGCGTAATGACAGCATCTAATGTATACCATGCCACCGTATTCAGGTACTGAGTATAACCCGTCCCGAAATGTAGGTAGGTTTTTGACGATGTTTTTCATAATCGAAATCGGTGTATCACTTTAATATTACATACATACACATCACGCCCTATTTCCTGTCCGTCCCAATCGTTACAAATCACTTTGCTGCATTGATACTCATACACACTCGGCGCATATATCACACTATATACTTAATGTCATTGGGCTGGTAACCCTTGAGGAGATGATCCAGGCCGAGATCAACGACGAGTACGACGTTGTCAGTGAGTAGGATGTGTTAAGTATGACCAAGTTGCTCTTGTGAGGTTCTGGCATAATATCAGCGTTGCGATGGTGTAATGATTGCATTGCATGGTGACTTTCTTTTGACAATATATGTAGACTATAACGTCATAGAACAACTATGGCACTCTTTTGAGGTACTGATATAATGTCAGCATCAAATGTGACAGGTAGTAAACAATGTCGCCGTATAACAGTACCTGTTCCGAGGATTAGGTAGGTATCCTCACGATGTTTTTCATAATCGAAATCGGTGTATCACCTTTATTTCATAAATACATACACATCACGCCTTATTCTCCGTCTATCCCAACCGTGACTAATCGCTGTATTGACACTCATACACACTGGGCGCATATATCACACGATGTACTTAATATCATTGGGCTAGTAACCCTCGAGGACGTCATCGAGAAGATGATCCAGGCGGAGATCAACGATGAATATGATGTTGTCAGTGAGTAGTTACAAATATTACAACCAAGGTGCCCTTGTGAGGTTCTGACATAATATCTCCGTTGCGATGGTGTAATGATTGCATTGAATGGTGATTCTCTTCTCGAAATTTTGGTGTATAATACAACTATGTTGCCCTTATGTGGTTCTGTCATAATATCAGAGTTGCGATTGTTTACTTACACAGCATCAAATGTGACAGGTGGTAAACCATCCGAGGATTATGTAGGTTTCCTCACGGTGTTTTTCTAACTCGAAATTGGTGTATCACCTTAATATTACATACATACAAATCCCGCCCTATTCCCCGTCTGTCCCAACCGTGACATAGCACTTCGCTGTATTGACACTCATACACACTCGGCGCATATATCACACTCTATACTTAACATCATTGGGCTGGTAACCCTCGAAGACGTCATCGAGGAAATGATCCAGGCGGAGATCAACGACGAGTACGACGTTGTCAGTGAGTAAAATTATAAAGTATTGCCCTTGTGCGGTTCGGGCATAATAACAGCCCTAGTATTATCTAAGAATCGATTCTACCCTAGATAATATTATAGAATATAGTATTTTGTAGCCCTTTGGTGGTTCTGGTATAATATCAGCGTTGCAAGCGTAATGACAGCGTGTAATGTAATCCATGCCACCGTATTCCGGTACTGAGTATAACCTGTCCCGAGGATTAGCTAGGTTTCCTCACGGTGTTTTTCATAATCGAAATTACTGTATCACCATAATATTACATACATAAATACACATCACGCCCTATTGCCTGTGCGTCCCAATTGTTACAAATCTCTTTCGCTGTATTGACACTCATACACACTCGGCGCATATATCACACTGCATACTTAACGTCATTGGGCTGGTCACCCTCGAGGACGTCATCGAGGAAATGATCCAGGCCGAGATCTACGACGAATATGACGTCAGTGAGTAGAATCTTTAATATTATTAAAATGTATTAGGTGTTGCCATTGTGTGGTTCTGACATAATATCGGCGTTGCGATGGTCTAATGATTGCATTGCATGTTGACTCTACTTTTGACGAAATTTTAATATATAGTATAACTGTGTTGCCCTTTTGTGGTTATGGCATAATATGAGAGTTGCGATTGTTTACTACACAGCATCAAATGTGACAGGTGGTAAACCATGTCACAGTATACAGTACCTGTTCCGAGGATTATGTAGGTTTCTTCAGGTGTTTTTCATAAACTAAATTGGTGTATAACCCTAATATCACATACATGCATACACATCACGCCCTATTCCTTGTCCGTCCCAATTGTTACAAACCACTTTCGCTGTATTGACACCCATACACACTCTGCTTAATGTCGTTGGGCTGGTAACCCTCGGGGACGTCATCGAGGAGATGATCCAGGCCGAGATCAACGACGAGTACGACGTTGTCAGTGAGTAAATGCATTAATTACGACCAAGTTGCTGAGTAGATACATAACTGTGTTGCCATTGTGTGGTTCGGGCATAATATCAGCGGTAGTATTGTCCAACAATCTCTGCGCAACGTCAAACAAGAGCAACGTCAGCGACCTTCACAACTTAAATCGCGATAAGACACGGCAGCGAGACACTATCCATCATCTAGAGATTAATAAGCCTATTACATAGACTATCTTGAAAGTGGCCTATTGTTTCCAATGTATATACATAGATACACATCACGCCCGATTCCCTGTACATGAGTAGGTATAGATCACGGATCCCTATCTGTCCCAATACTGACATAGCACTTTCGCTTCATTGACACTTATACGCCTCCCCATACACACTCGGCACATATACACTATATTAATACATTACACTATGTTCTTAACATCATTGGGCTGGTCACCTTCGAGGACGTCATCGAGGAGGCGGAGATCAACGACGAGTACGACGTTGTCAGTGAGTAGGATCTTTAATATCATTAAAATGTATTAGGTGTTGCCCTTGTGAGGTTCTGGCATAATAACAGCGTTGAGATGGTCTAAGAATCAATTCTACTCTAGATAATATTGTAGTATAGTCATATAAGTAAGTTTCTCTTCGACGTTGTCAGTAAGTAATATTCTTTCAGTATAACTGTGTTGCACTTGTCCGGTTTTGACATAATATCAGAGGTAGTATTGTCAAAGAATCGACCCTACATACATACACATCACGCCAGATTCCCTAAGGCAGAGCTCACGGATCCCCATCTGTCCCAATACTGACAAAGCACTTCGTTTCATTGACACTCATACATCTCTTCATACACACTCTGCGCATATATTACACGATATACTGAATATCATTGGGCTGGTAACCCTCGAGGAGATGATCCAGGCCGAGATCAACGACGAGTACGACGTTGTCAGTGAGTAGATACAGAAATTACAACGGTATTGGCCTTGAATGCTGTCTATCTGGTGAAACGCCGACTTTAAAAGGCTCATACCTAACATACCTCCAAAATTTCGTGGCGTGAAGCGTATGTTATATTTATATTATGTGTTGCCCTTGTATGGTCTCGACATAATAACAGCGTTACGATGGTTCAACAGTCGTAACACATGTTGACGTTATACAATTATCTATTAGTACATATACCTTTTGTAATTCTGACTAAATATCAGCATTAATATTGTCTAAGAATCGACTTTACTGTAGACAATATTTGTTGTCAGTAAGCAGGACCCATTAAGAACAACTGCATTGCCCTTGTGTGGTTCTGATATAATAACAGCGTTTAATCACAACTGTATTGCCCTTGTGTGGTTCTGGTATAATAACAGCGTTGCGTTCCTCCAACGTTAGCTTAATACTGACTCTACTTTTGACAATGTTATAGTATAATAGTTTATGTAACTATGTTTTGACGACCTCCGTGGCGCGGTCGGTTACCGCCGGAACGCTAATTGTGAGGTCCCGGGTTCGATTCCCGGTGGAGGCAGAGTTATGTAGTTCTTTTCTACTGCTTTCCAATCTGGTCGATGATTTCATTTACTACATATGTATTTAAGTACGCTTTCTTCTGCTTTCCAGTCTTGTTATTATATATGCTATATATAAATATTTATCTATATATAATATGTATATATTTCTTAAATATACGTTGACTAGTACCCTTAACACAAGTCTTAAATGAACTTACCAAAAAGCTAGTTCCATCGATGTAATAGTGGCCCAAATATTATTATGTATAGTGAATAAATTACCCTTTCGTATGTAAAAGGTGACAACAGGACCAAACGTCGTCGGGACAGGCCCCGCGACCAGTTCAAACACATAGCCGCGTTTGCCGAGAAGCAGGAGCAGCATCGAGTGAACATTTCACCACAATTGGCCGTGGCGACCTTGCAGTTCCTGAGCACCAGTGAGTTTCATACACATACGCTAGTTATAGTATTTACGGAGGTAGGGTGTGATATTGGCTTAGAAGCGGCTGTAGTCCAGTGAGTAAGACCTCGGACTTCGTATGAGAAAGGTCCTAGGTTCGAATCCCGACTCTGGCATGTACCAATGAATGAAATTTAAATGTTTCATTTACGTACATAATTTACAGTCGCTAACGGTAAGGGAAAACATCGTGAGGAAACCTGCCTATCCCTCAGGATAGGTAATAGTCAGTGCCTGTATATGGCGATATGGTTCACTACCTATCACGTTGGGTGCTGTCTATCTAGTGAAACGCGGGCTTCGAGTGACCCATGCCTGACATGCCTTAGAAATTTTGGAAAAGGGCACACAAGCCTCTGACTAGTTCGCCGCAATAAAAAAGGGTGTGTGTATAGACAAGGCGTGAAGCGTATGTAATGGAATATATATACATGCCTACACATTACGCCTGATTCCCTGTAGAGGGGTAGGCACACGGATCCCCATTTGTCCCAATCCTGACAGACCACTTTCGCTTCATTGACATTCATACACTCGGCGATAATAGGTACTCCTATCGTCAACATCTTCTCATACACTATCGGCGGTTATAGGTACTCCTAACGTCAACCTTTTTCAATATAGCGTCTATTTTTGGTCTACCCTCATTTTCAAAAATGTAGTTAAGTCACAAATGAGTTCGAAAAGCGGTCTCGACCATTAGCGCTGGCGAGGTCATCAGAGGTTTAGATTTCCATCTCCGCGATCGCGGAGGAAGTAATTCTATAGCTACCTCGAACCTACGTGTTGACCAGATAGTCAGTACTCAATGTGACAGGTGGTAAGCCTTGTCGCCATTTACAAACACTGACTATTACCTGTTCAGAGAACAGGTAGGTTTTCTCATGATATTTTCCCTCGACGCATTTCGTAAATTTATTTTAAGTACCAAAATGTACATAGAAATTCATTAAACTTCGTTTCCATTGGTACATGCTCAAGCGGGATTTAAACCTTGTACCCACTGATACAGAGTCCAGCCCCAAACAACTGAGCTACGTCGAATTATTAAAACACATGAATTTATGTGACATGAATTTAGTATCCCACCTTGCCGGCGGGCGCCTCACAGTACGTTTACTGAGACGCGGTCTCCACTCTTGGACTTTTTTGCGGCAAGGTGGGAAGACGACCTGCGCAGATTGGCCGGCATCGAATGGATGCGAACGGCCACTGACAGGGAGAAGTGGCGTCATTTGGGGGAGGCCTATGTCCAACAGTGAATGCATACAGGCTGATGTTGATATTTAAAGTCACATTCTACTAATTCTGTTGGGATATGTGAAACCTTAAATTCACTTACCTTACTTAACTGTTCCTTAACTTATTTAAGAATATTTCGATCGTTTCGTTGCCAGTTACAAAACTAACAACATGTGATTTTTTTCGAACGGCCACTGACAGGGAGAAGTGGCGTCATTTGGGGGAGGCCTATGTCCAACAGTGGATTATTTCAGGCTAATGATGATGATATATATATATATAATTTTTATTTTCCTCTTTACAGGCGTAGACGTATTTAAGCCGGAACATGTATCGGAGAACGTGCTCCGCCGCCTCCTAATGCAAGAAGTGTACAAGCGAATCAAGATCAAGGGGAAACGGAAAAAGGACAATGGCTTGTACATATACCAGCAGGGGAAAGCTGTGAGTAAACTAACATACGCTTCACGACTTGTCTTGTATAATAAGTATATATTTGTTAAATATACGTTGACTAGTACCCTTAACACAAGTCTTAAATGTACTTAGCCAGGGACTAGTTCAATTGGTGTTATAGTCATAAAATATTATTATACATAATAATAATATTTGGACATTACTACACCAATTGAACTAGCTCCTTGGTAAGTTCATTTAAGACTTGTGTTAGTACCCTTAACGTCAACGTATATTTAACAAATATAAAACAAACAAAAACAAACGCGTTCACGACCATTAACCCTTGCGGGGATGTCAGAGGTTCAGGTGTCCATCTCCGAAATTCCGAAAGAAGTCATTCTATGGCCACCTCGAACCCACGTGCTGACCAGATAGTCTGTACTCTGTGACAGGTGACCAGCCATGTCGCCATTTACAAGCATTGAATTATCTGTTCCGCGAAAAAGGTATGTTTGTTCACGATGTTTTCCCCCCTCACCGTAATATGTTTGACAAATTTTACCTATACTCGTATGTACATTCTGTAATACCTACAGTGTGTTTTATTTTATACTTACTACATCTGTTTACCCTAGGTGGACTACTTCGTGATGATCCTGGAGGGCAGGGCGGAGGTGACTGTGGGCAGGGAGAACCTCGTCTTCGAAGCAGGTCCCTTCACGTACTTCGGAGTGCAAGCGCTCACTCAGCAAGTGGGCATGAATTGTAAGTATAACACGAACCAAATATAAAGAGGATCCAGCGAAAGGAGCGGTCCCCGTTACGCGGTGCGGTGTCTAAATCAATCAATCAGCCTGTAGTAGTCCACTGCTGGACGTAGGCCTCCCCAAGGGTACGCCACAAAAGACGATCATTCGTGGCCCTCATCCAGCCACCACCAGCAACGTTCTTGAGGTCATCGGTCCACCTAGCAGGGGGGCGTCCTACACTACGTTTGCCGAGACGTGGCCTCCACTCAAGAACCGCTTACTCTAAGCCTAAATGGAGTCTAAATGGCCTGTTTTAATTGGTGCGGAGTCTAAAAATGTGTAGTAGAAAGAAGATACCTAATTTGATTGGCCGATGCCGTGTTTTGATGGGTTGTAATATCTCCTCTCCATCCCGCGTACCTCGTTTCACCCCGCGTAATGCCATGCTAGTTTCCATACAAATATTGCGTAAGGCCCACTCCTCTTATTAACATAAAAAATGTTTATAAAAATTTGTGTACATGGTATTTATCACACGAATAACCATATATTCACGTGGTTTCTACTTTTAAAGAAGTTATGTTTATACTAATAACGAATACCTTGTGTAATGCCAAGAACACCAAGAACACTTTGAGTATGCGACCAGAGGTTCTAAAACTTTCCATCAAACTTACTACGTTAGCTTGTTTATTATACTTACAAAAAAGTTTCTGAGTGATTTTAGTCGATAGATGAGTAAATAATGTATATACCATACAAACAACAACAAATATAATAAATTTAACAATATATAAGTAAGTTTGAGAATCACATCATATTTAATTTACCTATTTACCTAAATATCCATATTCCGCCATAATTCTTGGTTTAAAATCACTATACTGTTGCCACAACCTTATCTCTTTCGTTGCACAAACAGAACTTAGGAAATAAACTACCACAATGTATTATTAACGTATTTAGAAACATTAAACTTCGCGTAGAGCCAGTGGACACGCATGGCGTGTCCATTTTTTCTTAGTCGCAGAGCCGCGGACACGCCTCGCGTGTTCATGACCGTTTGTATGGCGGCTCCGCTAGTAAGACGCTGAAAAATGGCGCGGCGTCGAATGAGGTAATTACTCCATGGTATAGAGTGATGGGATGACAACTCTACTGCCGTCACATCATCAAGGCCACATTCATCATACATATATCACGTCTGATTCCCTGTAGAGGGGTAGGCAGAGATCACAGATCCCCATTTGTCCCGATACTGACAAACCACTTTCGCTTCAGACACTCATATATCTTCTCATACACCCTGGGCGGTTATAGGTACTTCTTACGTCACCCGTTTTCAATATAGCGTCTATCTGACTGTTATATGTCTTCACTACATAGTATAAAACAAAGTCGCTTTCTCTGTCCCTATGTCCCTTTATATGCTTAAATCTTTGAAACTACGCGACGGATTTTGATGCAATTTTTTTTAATAGATCGAGTGATTCAAGAGGAAGGTTTATAAGTATATTAACATCCATTAAATAGTGGAGTAGGCTATATATTTTATACCCGTGCGAAGCCGGAGCGGGTCACTAGTATTGTTATATTTTTATAATTATTTGCAGTGGAACCGAGCAACACAGCAGTGTTAGGGTCACTTCAAAGTCTGCACATGGACTCCATATTTCGCGCTAATTTCGTACCTGACTATTCGGTGCGAGCGGTGACTGACATTTGCTACTTGGCTGTCAAACGGTGAGTGATTTTATTAAGGCGACAGTACATTGTCAGAACGTATAACTTATGCATTTTTTCAAACTTTTCTGTAACATACAAATCGTTTCTTTACCATATCATACTTATAAAAAAAAACAAACGCATTCACGACCATTAACCCTTGCGGGGTAGGGGGTTCAGGTTTCCATCTCCGCAATCGCGAAGGTAGTAATTCTATGGACACCTCGAACCCACGTGTTGACCAGATAGTCAGCACTCAATGTGACAGGTGGTCAGCAATGTCGCCATTTACAAGCACTAACTATTAACTGTTCGGGGAACAGGTAGGTTTCCTCACGATGTTTTCCCTCACCGTATAATTCGATGCATTACGTAAATGTGTTTTTATTACGAAAATGTAGATAGAAATTCATTAAACTTCATTTCCATTGGTACATGCTCAAGCGGGATTTGAATCAATCAAAGGGTTTTTTTTTATTAATCTGACACTACATTATCAGAACGAATAAGTTTTGCTATTATTTAACATACAAATCGTTTCTTTACCATATCATACTTATACGTATGATATGGTAAAGTTTCACGTCCTTTAATCCTTTTCAGTATGGACTTTAATTATTGTGGGCTTAAGATGTCATTTGGAACATTTGTGACTGGCTGCTAGGTCATCGCCCACATAAATTCATTTATTCTAAGTATAAAGCTAACAAGCTGGCTTGTCGTAAAAGACGACTAAGGGACTAGACTAACATTTTTTATCTATTTATCCCCAACAATCAAGCAATGATAAATAACTAACGGGAATTATCGCGTAAGTTTTTATATAATAAGTTACCTATAGAGGTAACTTTATTATATAAAAACTTACGCGATAAGTCCCTTTAATTATAGATCATGAACATAAATCGCGAATCTCTTAAAATTACAATCAAATAATGTTCTTCGGAACTTATTGATTTATGCATCCCTTGTATAGTATCCACTGTGTCCTACGGTCTGAATTGGAAATATCTATATATCTTGTTATCGTTAAATATTGTAATTACGCGTTCTAGGATGTTGATTTATAAGCTGGCACCATCTGTGGAATTTATGTTAAACTAATTGCAACTTCAGTTTTACTGTGTGTGGCGCTCTAGAGGTCGCCACTCATTGCATATATATCACTACATAGTATAAAACAAAGTCTCTTTCTTTGTCCCTATGTCCCTTTGTATGCTTAAATCTTTGAAACTACGCAACGGATTTCGTTGCGGTTTTTTTTAATAGATAGAGTGATTCTAGAGGAAGGTTTATATGTATAATAACATCCATTAAATAGTGGTGTAGGCTATATATTTTATACCCGTACGAAGCCGGAACGGGTCACTAGTATATCTATGTTATATGAATGAATGTGTATGTCGCAGGGCCCACTATTTGGCAGCAAAAAAGGCGACGTTAATGGAAAGGGGTGCTATAGGCAAAAGCAACCACGAACAGATATCGTCAGAATTAGACAAGGTAAGCTATGGTTATTTTTAAACACTCGCGATTTATACTCATTTTATTTACTATGAGAGACCGGGTCATATCACGTCAGTCAGTCAGTCTTCCCGCGACCACGGCCCATGCAACTGGGTCGAAACGTCGGGCAAAATAAAGGTAATCAGATATCTTTGTTAATTTATTGTGATATGACCCGGTCTCTCATAGTAAATAAAAAGGTACGCTATAATAAAAAAATAATATATAAAGCTCCATTATGAAATCGCAACCCTAATATTCAGGCTATAAAAAGACTTAGAAAATATTATGTATGCGCAAAATTTTAATTTATGATATATTTTATTAAATTCGACGATTAATATCTAACGGGACTTACCGCGTAAGTTTTTATATAATAAAGTTATCTTTATTATTAAACCGACGTTTCGGCTACGTTGCAGCAGCCATGGTCACGGGCAGACTGACGATTCATATTTCTTCGACTCCACCGCAGCGCCCTGTCAGATTCTTTCCTGACTACCCTCACTGCTACGTTTTTAATAATAACGCTCGGCCTACACACTACACTCACAGTATCTTGTGAAATATTACGCGATAAGTCCCATTAGTTATTAATCATGAGTATAAATCGAGAATCTCTTAAAACTATAAATTCGACGAATTAAATTCGACATTGATTGTATAATATGTTAGTTCTGCCGTTATGGTAGCGATAATTCTGCCAATAAAACGCACGGCACGACCGAGTGTAGCCGGGTTTACGAACTCGTAAATATAATATATTTGCGACACTATAACATAAAGTAAAATAGATAAGTCTTTAGGGCCTTGACTCTAAATCAGTGCATTAAAATCCCGTCTTAGCATGTACCAATAGTTCGACAAAAACAAACGCATTCACGACCATTAACCCTTGCGGGATAGTCAGAGGTTCAGGTGTCCATCTCCGCAATTGCCAAAGTAGTAATTCTATGGCCACCTCAAACCCACGTGTTGACCAGATAGTCAGTACTCAATGTGACAGGTGGTAAGCCATATCGCCATTTACAAGCACTAACTATTACCTGTTCGGGGAACAGTCAGATTTTCTCACAATGTTTTACTTAAATGTAGTATTCCACGCATTTCGTAAATGTAATTTCGTAACATAGAATTATGAATTTCAATCGTAACATAGAAATTCATAATACTTCATTTTCATTGGTACATGCTCAAGCGGAATTTGAACCCTGTACCCACTGATACAAAGTCAAGCCCTAAACAACTGAGCTACGTCGAATTATAACAATAGTTCTACTAAGAAAATTATTTTTTTTACGGATTTGTATGTACATTCTCACGATAAAGTATATAGTAGCTAAATGCACCAACTTCAGAACAGGTAATAGTCAGCGCTTGTAAATGGCGACATGGCTTACGACCTGTCACATTGAGTACTGACTTAGTCAACACGTGGGTTCGAGGTGGCCATAGAATTACTACCTCCACTATAGCAGACATGGAAACTCGAACCTCTAACTACCTCGCATGGGTTAATAGTTGTATTAATGTGTTAAACGGCGATACGGTTCATTACCTATCACGTTGGGTGCTGTCTATCTAGTGATACGCGTGCTTCGAATGACCCATACCTAACATGCCTTTGAAATTTCGGAGATGGGCATTCAAGCCTCTGACTACCCCGCCATAATAAAAAAGGGAGTGTGTATACACAAGTCGTGAAGCGTATGTATGTATGTATGTTATGTGTTGAAATTAATAAATGATTTCAGACGTCCTCCGTAAATATATTTTTGAAAAGATTCTTTTCAGGTAAAGGTATATTTCAATATGTATGATAGAATAGTTTAAATTCATTTGTAATATAATTAAAATTTGGATCCCTAGCTAAGTAGCACCGCTGTGTCAATTCGAAATGTCAGTCAGTCAGTAATTGTCCATCGTAAAACTGATGTATTTAGCAAATAATTATTTAGAAAGTAAATGATTTCAAATGTATTTGTATATCGAAAACTCATTGAATATTATGGTAATAATATAGTGTTAATCTATAAATACTGTCTTATACCTACTAATTGTATTAGTTTTATTGTAATGTAAATATTGAAATATTGAACTTTCAGTAAGTAGTTTATAAACGTTCAAAATTAGTTAAATGTCATATTATTGTTGTTAGAACATTACTTACGAAAGTAATATAAGTTATAAGTACCTATAACCGCCGAGTGTGTATGAGCAGATGTATGAGTGTCTGAAGCTAAAGTGTGTCAGAATTGGGACAGATGGGGATCCGTGATCTCTACCTACCCCTCTACAGGAAACGGGCGTGATGTGATTGGAGGCGTTTGCACTTCTTGTTATTCCGTCGCCATGGTTATGTCAACGCCGCCAGCCGCTACAACCGAAGAAAAACGAGGTTGAAACTCCAATTCTGCTCTTCCTTGTTCTTCGGTTCGTTCCAGTTGATGATCCAAATATAATCCCAAAGCGAATATATTTGGCCAGTTCGCCATCACAATTGATTAAATATTCTGCCGAATATAAATATTTGTATTTTCAACTTTCACTGAGCTGCTGACTTTGTTGACGCACCATAAACGACGGTAACATATTTTGTATAATTGTAGCCAGTTTATGAAAGAACAAAATTAGTAACGTAATAAATTTAAGTCGCGTTCTTCCTGGCATGTCGTAGGAGGCGACTAAGGGACTAGGGGTCAATAGAATCGGTTGATAGGCTAGCAACCTGTCACCAATGTTCCACATTACATCACAACCCCAACATTTAAGCTACAAAAAGACCTAGGAGATTAACTCCGAAGTTCTGTCCACCCCGAAAGGGATTAAAGGACGTGAATGTATGTTTTTGACAGGGTCAAAGTAGTCGGCTATGGTGCGTCAACAAAGTCAACAGCTCAGTGAAAGTTGAAAATACAAATAATTATTTTCGGCTGAATATTTAGTCAATTGTGATGCCAAACTGGCTAAATATGTTCGCTTTGGGATAAGATTTGGATCCTCAACTGGAACGAACCGAAGAACAAGGAAGAGAAGAATTGGAGCTTCGATTTCGTTTTTCTTCGGTTGTAGCGGCTGGCGGCGTTGTTGTAACCATGGCGATGAAATAACAAGAAGTTCAAATGCCGTGGCATCAGTGTTTGTACTTCAGCCGACATAACCTTAGTGGTGAATGGCTTAATAAAGAATTTAAAAAAAAACAGGGTCAAAGCATAAGCGGTCGCGTGAAGTGTCAAGTGTTATGGACATCTATAGTTCAGACCATCAGACTTGCAGTAGATCCCTTGTGTACCCAGAAAAGGACTTAGTACGGAAAGATGACATCACGAGGGCGTTACTAGTCATTATGAAGGCGCTCAAGATTAGAAATGTAAATAGTATAATAGTACTGTAAGATTACAAATTAGTAGTAGTAAGATTACTGTAAGATACAAAGAAATTAAATGAAAAACAGCCTTTGTCAAAAAAATCAAAAATTGAACTGAGTATGCCAAGCTATGTAGGAAAACTTAGCCCACAAGATGCTCTTTGCTGATTTTTGAAAAACATCCAAAGTCACGAGTAATTCCATAAAAAACGATTGTTAGGTCACTTGAAAGAATAACCTATATCATAACCTTTAGGTACAATATGGTACAAACAAGTTTTTAGTATAAAAAGAGAAATATCTCTTTTTATACTAAAAACTTGTTTGTACCATATTGGAACTGTCTTCAATATTGTTTGACATCCTAAATAGGAGTAGATGAAAAGCAAAACATTAATATTAATAAAATAAGTACAAATAATCAAAACAGTTTTTTGCCCATACTGGAAATTTAACATTATTGACTAAGGCTGTTTTTCATTTAAACCCTTCAATTGAAATAGACCCTTGGTAAGTACATTTAAGTCGTGATAAGGGTACTAGTCAACGTATGAAATGAAATGAAATGAAATGAAATTCTTTTATTCAATATCAGGATCATAAAATCACTTATTGAAGGTCAAAAAAAAAAAAAAAAAACAAAAACAATTCCATCGGAAAAGTTGTCATTACAGTTAATCAATTAAATAAAAATATTAAATAAATCTAATTAAACTAATGGCATTTCGTAAAGCAAAATCCTGCAGAGAAGAAATGCCAAGAAACTCTGCAGACATATTTCAATACAATACAACTTAATTAAATAATTCATCAGAATGAGACTGCAGCCTGACTAGCAACCAACGAATATTATGAGCAACATATTAAAGGTGTCCCAATAAGAACATGCATCGTGAGGCTGCAATCACACCAAGATGAAACGTCACATAACATCATTTAGATAATCTTTCACTTTGTAGTAGCCCTTCTCGATCAACGTCGCTTTAGTGCAAACTTTAAATTTGTCTAGAGGTAAGGACTTTATAGACTCTGGAAGTCTGTTATACATTTTTATGCCCAGGCCCATAAACGAATTGTTTATTCTTTTTAGTCTCGAGCCACTATAATACAATTTGTTTTTATTGCGTGTGTTACAATTATGCATGTCTCTTACAAGCCTGTAATCATTAATGTTTTTTTTAACATAGACTAAGTTATCATATATATATTGAGAAGCCACAGTGAGTATATTTATTGTCTTAAACACATCTCTTAAAGATTCACGAGGGCCCATACGGTAGATCGAGCGAATGGCTCTCTTCTGCAGCACAAATACTGAATTAATATCAGCAGAATTGCCCCACAAAAGAAGCCCGTATGACATGACGCTATGGAAATAACTAAAATAAACAAGTCTCGCGGTATTCACGTCAGTCAAGTGTCTTATTTTCCTAACCGCATAGGCTGCAGAACTTAGCCTTTTCGCCAGACCACCGATGTGCTCACTAAACTGTAATTTTGAGTCCATTGTGACCCCCAAGAAGGTAGTGGACCCCGCAATATCTAAAGCCACATTATTAATAACGATGCTAGTAGTTGAGCTCCTAACATTTGGCAAAGTAAACCGTACACATTTTGTCTTATTACAATTAAAAGCAAGATTGTTTATTCTAAACCATTGTTCCACCTCTGAAATCACCCCACATATTCTCTCCGTTTCGTCTTTTCCTCTGTTAACTTTAAACAATATAGAAGTGTCATCCGCAAACAACACCATGTGGCAACGGCCCTGACTTAAATAAGGTAAGTCATTTATATAAACTAAGAAAAGGAAGGGCCCAAGAATGGAACCCTGCGGAACACCCATAGCAGCCGAGCTGCCGCTCGATCTAGCTCCGCCGAATTCAACACTCTGGATCCTTCCCCCCAGGTAACATGCAATTAGATCCAGTGCCCTATCACCTATACCGTAATGCTTAAGCTTCATGATCAGAGTTTTGTGGTCCACGCAATCGAACGCCTTAGAAAGATCGCAAAAGACACCCAGAGTATCCTTTGCCTCCTCCCAAGACTCAAATATATATTTCATAAGATCAACCCCAGCATCTGTTGTTGATCGACCCTTTGTAAAACCAAACTGTTGCTTATTAAAAATATTATAACGGTTAAAATGTACTAGCAATTGATTTAGAATAAGTTTCTCAAATATTTTGCTAAAAGCTGGTAGTATTGAGATAGGACGATAGTTAGCAGGGTCAGTGGTACTACCAGATTTAAATAATGGAATGATTTTACCGTATTTCATCTGATCAGGAAACTCTCCGCATTTAACACATTGATTAAATATAATGTTCAACTCAGGTGCAACTAAATCTACAATGGTTGAATAAACCTTTACTGAATGGCCCCACAGATCAGATGTTTTCTTTTTCTGGAGTGATTTAAAACATTTGATGACATCTATAGTACTGATTTCTCTGAAACTAAAAACACTGTCACATTTTGGCACATTCTTTTCTAATATATATGTAGCACTCTCTGAACAAGCATTTAGTGGCTTAGTTATAGAGACAGGAATATTAGAGAAAAAATCCTGAAACACACTTGAGATCTGCTGATGGTCTGTGATTACATTTTTACCAACTATAAGTTTTGGTTCATGAACGTGAGAGACATCTTTACCACTTTCAAGTTTAATTGTGTTCCAGGTTTCCTTCACTACATTAGTGGCATTTTTTATTTTATTCTGTATGTACAATTTTTTGGCCTGAGCACAAACTTTTTTGAAGACCTTAGAATAACTTCTTATATAGTTTTGAAAATCTGGGCAATAATTAACAGATTTTTCTTTATATAGTTCATATAACCGCTGTCTACTAATTTTTATACCTCTAGTTGCCCAATCACAGAAAGATCTTTTACTGGTTATTTTAAAACTCGTTGTTTTAAAAATTTTTTTATATTCAATGTCAATAATTTTGAAAAATGAGCTATACATATTATTTGGAGTATCGGTTTCTAATTGTATAGGGAAACGCCTTAAAACGTTTTCCCTGAAATTAACTAAGCGAGCCCCCGTCACAGGAATGCAAGTAACATTCCTAGGCTGGACTTTTCGGTGACACCTAAACTTAATCATCTGACCATGGTGGTCAGAGCTAATGTCCGTAACAAGTTCTGTATGTGACAAACTAAAATCGCTAAATATATTGTCAATACAAGTAGAGGAGGTGCTTGTGATTCTAGTTGGTTGATCAAAATTATGTCTCAAATTGTAACTTAAAAATAAAGTTAGAAAATTTATACAAACCGTAGTGTCCTCAAGTATATTAACATTGAAGTCACCACACACAATCAGGCGCTTACATTTCTGAAGTAGCCTAAGAAGCACTTCCTCCATACATTTTTCAAAGTCTAAATAGTTTGAATTGGGCGGTCTGTAAACACACAAAATTATAACATCCTCCATCTCTATACATGACAATTCTATTACTCGCTCAATAGAGAAACTAACAATATCTTTCCGTTCCTTAAATTTAATATCATTATGAACCAATATTAGGGAGCCCCCACGAATCGCACTGTTCCTACAATATGAACTTGCAATCTTGTGGGCTCTAAAACCAAACATTAATTGATAGGACCTCGCCCAATGCTCCGTCACACAAAATATTCCTACCCCGCAAGAAACCAAAAAAAGCTCGACTTCTAATTCTTTACCTAATAAACCTTGTATGTTCTGATGCACTAAAGTGACGTCAGGCGCTACTACCAACTTATTTAATTTGCCAGAGTCTATCTCTTTTGTCTGCTTTATTAATTTAAATTAAAATTATTCCCTGGAACTTTTTCTAGGGAAAAGTCATTACCCAATTGGGTATTCTGGCCAATAGGGGCCTGGTCAGAAACCAAAACTTTGGTTAGTCTACATAAAGAATAATGTAGCGATGTTGCTACCTGTCTCTTACAGCTATTAAACAAAAAGTATAAATTATTTTTTAATTTCATTTGATTCTTAATTATACAATTAATGTCAACATAGTCTAAATTACCACTATGCATACACATAGTATGCAAGCAGCAATTCAGCCCATGCCTAGCCCTATTTTCTTCAGCTGACAACGATGAGGAGTAAGGCAAAGTGCATAAAACTAATTTATTTTTAAGTTTTGACATCAAATTATCAAATAAACGAACTAATTTCAGTTTATTTAGTTTTCCGCGCCTACCACATAAAATTATTATGGTTTTATTCCAATCACTTTTGTTCTTACATATATTATCTATAAGTTGAGCTAAAGATGCTCCTGGGTAGCAACAGTTTTGTATTGGCCCATCCATAATGGCCCCTAGGTACCTTCCTACATTTCTACCTATCTCATCGCAATAGATTACCTTGCCCTCCCTGTCCACTAAGACTGACATTCTCGCACCTAGCCACCTCTGTGACTGAGCAGTCCACAAGTGTTTCTGCCACAGGCTCGACACAAACATACCCTTTCGCATCACACAAGTGGCCGCCGCACATACATCCATCTTTAACTAGATTGTTAAAAGCATCAACGTTAGATGCACTCAATGATAGGAGTTTGTCCATTGCCTGGATATGTTCCCCTATCTCAGTTTGGGCCATTTCATATTTATACCTTATAGATGCAAGTGAGTCTTGTAACTCATCTATTTTATTATTTAAAAGTTTACATTGGGATTTATAATCAGTTATGGCACTAATATAGTTAATATTTCTATACTGTTTCTTAATGTTAACCCTTTTTATTCTTCTTAGTTTAACTGAAGTCTTCTTAATCACTTTGTTAATTTGTTTGTACTTTTTTATTATATTTTTAGATATATGATTTTTAGGGTAGTTGTTTCTGCTATTATTTGTTCCTAACACTAACTGTTGATACTGTATATCATTATAAAGCTTTATTTGATCCTCATTATTTGCCTCAAGAGATAGTATGCGCTTGTGTGCATTCCTCAGATCTAATTCTAGTTTGGCAATATGTCTCAGCGCACACTCATATTCATCCCCGAAGTATGCAGCGGAGTCTTGAATCTTTTGCAACCTATCCTTCTCATTCATGATAACTTCCATCTCTCGATGGATCCCAGCCATCTCAGCCTTCAATTTTCCATGGCCACTAATTAATTCGATAATCTCTTTCTCACTATCATCTCTCTCTAGCAATAATTTTTCATTCAAGACCTTACTTTCTTTTAGTTCATTCAGTGTCAGCCTTAGTTTCGTCTCCAGTTCGCGAATAGTTGTGCTTCTGGTTACCACAGACATTCTGTCTTGCACTAGTTCCACAGTACACAATCACAAATGTGCAAGTCAAATGCCAAAGTCCTCGCACCCCACAAGCGCCAAAACCACAAGACTCAGGCACAGGAGGCTAAATAGGTATTTCTTAATCAAGAAATCATGTACTAGCGGTTCCCAAACTGACTAAGCCAAGCAATACCAGAGCCAGAAGGATCCGAGAAACGATTTTATTCAAACTGTACACTACCTTACAAACAAAAAAATCAGAATCTTCCGTGCACTAATCTCCAAATACTAATCAAATTTAAAAACCACACACTTCAGATAAGTTTATGAAACACAACTTCAACTCTTGTAACAATTAGACTTAAAGAATACACTGATTGTATCTGTTAGAGGTTATAATTTATTTATTTTTTATATGGATTAATTTTTAGATTTAAAGTTTATTGTTATATTTAATGTCCTTCAATATCATTTAATAACATATGAGAACCAAACTATGAGTCTGTTAATAACACTTAGTTAAATTTAATTAACAAATTGATTTTCGATTTTGAACTGACCGACATAATCACGAGTAAAAATATTATTGAAGATTTTCTATAAGAATAGATATTTAATTTGCACTTTTTATACCGGAACTAATTAGTAATGTATTACTAAACACTTTTAACTATAAATTGAGCTAAATAGTTTATTTTAGTGCCTATTTATGAATTTATTTCCTCAGAGCTCAAATTTTACGTCCACTTATAACTAGGGTTGCCAGCCGAAAAAGTATAGTGTTATGTTTAATATAGATATAGATAATACGTATATAGTACATATAATCAACGACCAGACTGAAAAGCGTAGTTCTTAACTCTACCTCCACTGGGAATCGAACCCGACACCTCACGATTAGCGTTCAGGCGGTTAACTGTTTGCACCACAGAGGTCGTTAGTAAATTCAGATAGTTATGTCATAGATTAGCAGGTTAGTCAGAGATTCGGATGTACATCTCCGAAATTGCGAAGGTAGTGTTTCTAAGGACACCTCTAACCCTATGTGTTAACCAGATAGACAGCCCGAAATATGTTATGATGTTCTATGTCGCCGTATACAGACATTGACTATTGATTATTCTAAGGAATAGGCTTGTTTGCTCACAATGTTTCACTGATTTAAATTATTGGTAAAAAGTGGTCTTTAAGTGGTCAATACTTTTCATAATAAGAAGTGACAGTAGTTTTTCACGCCTCTGACTATCCAAAAAGAGATTAAAGTATTGTTTTTATATGTATAGTTATATTTTGCAATATTAAAGTACTTTATGTATTAAGCAATAATTAAAAGTAGATAGTATCTACTGCCATCTACTTATATTTAGTTGAACTAGTTCACAAAATTTACTCGTCTCGTTCATTATTAAAAATGTAGATATTTAAGATTGTTAATACTTTATTGTTAAGATTTTATGTTGTGTAATAACAATAATAATATGTGGACATTATTACACCAATTGAACTAGCCCCTTGGTAAGTTCATTTAAGACTTGTGTTAAGGATACTAGTCAACGTATATTTAAGAAATGTATACTTATTATACATAGATAAATACATATATAGCATATATAATCAACGACCAGACTGGAAAGCAGTAGTAAAGCGTAGTTGTTAACTCTGCCGTCTCCGGGAATCGAACCCGGGACCTCACGATTAGCGTTCAGGTGTCTAACCGATCGCACCACGGAGGTCGTCAAGTGTGTATCAGAGGTCCCTTAATACAAAAACGCATTCACGGCCATTAACCCTTGCGGGGTAGTCAGAGGTTCAGGTTTCCATCTCCGCAATTGCGAAGGTAGTAATTCTATGGCCACCTCGAACCCACGTGTTGACCAGATAGTCAGTACTCAATGTGACAGGTGATCCCTTATTACTGTTTTCGAAATAATATTTTCAATAACACTTCAGTAACGATGTAAAATTGTTATTGATTAGAAAAATTGACAAATTTCACCTTTCGAATTGGCGTAATTTGACACATTTGCTCTTCTCAATGGTGATATTTGACATTTTTACTACACCACTACGCTAATCGTGAGGTTCGATTCCCGGTGGGGGCAGAATTAATAACTACGCTTTTCTTCTGCTTTCCAGTCTGGTTGTTGATTATATATACATACATTTATCTATTTATAATATGTATATATTTGTTAAATATACGTTGACTAGTAACCTAAACACAAGTCTTAAATGTACTTACCAAGGAGCTAGTTCAATTGGTGTAATATTGTCCTAAAATATTATTATTATTATTACTCAAGTACGATTGAATTGCGATATTGCTAAATGAATTAGTGGACTTGGGTTCCCTGAAATCATTCTTAATTCACTATAGAATAAACTTTTAAATAATTTATTGATGTAAAAGCTGTGATGTATACTTTAGAAATTAAGAAATCATTCATTGTTATAATTAACATGTATAATTATGTATTTTGACGTAACATTCCTTAAAGTAAAGAACCATATTTATTTATATTAAGTAAATGTAGTATTAAGTATGACAAACCTTATATATTGCATTCATTAAATTAAATAATTGATAATTTGTTATATATTATTGTTGTATATCATTAAATGCACATAAAAAATACTGAAATGTACAGCAAATTTATAGCAAAACGTACAGCAAAGGTTAGGTTTGGGTTGGGACTGTATTATTTTGATGTATAATTCAGTATTTTTGGTCTGTATCGTATTTTTTGATGTTCGTTTAAAAATTACCCTCATTTATGTAGCCATTACGATATACTAGCAAATTCCGTATATTCTTGTCTCATTTTACAAGAAAACGGGACTTATCGCGTATATTTTATAAACAAAGCATTACCTTTGTTACCCGACGTTTCGGCCATGTTGGAATGGCCAATGTCCCGAATCAACTGAGCATACTAAACTATAGCAAAGGTAATACTTTGTTTATAAAATATACGCGAAAAATCCGGTTTTCTTACAATATGAATTAAAAAATGCGGGTCTCTTAAAAATATTCTAGTCTCATACGAATTTTACAACAGTATTAAAGAAGTATTAACTAGTTACCTGCCTTTCTTACAGCTTCTACAATCGATGGACGAAGATCTCAGCACGAGCGGTGAACAGAAAACGCCTTCGAAACAGGTATGTAACAAGTGTAATATAGTTATTTTTAAACACTCGCGATTTATACTCATTTTATTTACTATGAGAGACCGGGTCATATCACGATAAATTAATAAAGGTATCTGATTACCTTTATTTTGCCCGACGTTTCGACCCAGTTGCATAGGCCGTGGTCGCGGGAAGACTATAATAGTCGCTAGAAATAAAGGTAATCAGATATCTTTATTAATTTATCATGATATGACCCGGTCTCACATAGTAAATAAAAAAAGTGTAATATAGTTAGATAAACAGATTTATATTATACATACATAGTTATGTATGTTCATATGGACACCTAACGGCGCACTTGTCCTAAAAGGCATTTAGCAAAATTTACAGGAGAGAGGTTTAAAGTTGGAATAGATGAAGTGAAAAGCAACAAGTCATTTCGCCATGAAACCAACACCATTCGACGCAGGAAATAAAATTGAATCGAACTGTATTTTTAACTCATTTTCGCCAATTTGTTTACGCCAACTGCGCCGTTAGGTGTCGATATAATTATTTATTCAAAATAAGCAACACAACTTATTCAACAAAAAGTTATTGACAAATACAACTTTCGATCATTAACCTTTGCGGTTAATCAGAGGTTCGTATCTCAGTTTCCGCTATTGCGGAGGTAATCATTCTGCAGATCATAGACACGTGTTAACCAGATAGTCAGTACTCAATGTGACAGGTGGCAAGCCATGTCGCCATTTACAACCACTAACTATTACCTAATTTTTAAATATATGCCTTTCGCAAATGTATTTTTATTACGAAAACGTACATAAACATTCATTAAACTTCATTTCCATTAGTACATGCCTAGGGATTTGAACCCTGTACCCACTAATACAGAGTCAAGCCCCAAACAACTGAGCTACGTCGAATTAACTACGTACGTACGTCGGTCACTTATTTTGGCCAAAGAATTAGTTTAGCCATTCAGCGCGGAAATGCTGCCAGCATCTTGGGCACTCTCCCTGTTGGCAGTGATTTGGCTCAAATATTTTATTTATAGTTATATTATAATTTATTTATAAATAATTTAGTAAATAGTTTATGTTATGAATATATTTGCTTATTAAACTACGTATGTATGTTACAGGAATCGCCAAGTCTACATCCAGTGTTGACGCCCCAAATGCATCGAGACGTGACAGTGAAGCGACGGAAAAGGACAAACTTCTTGAAGAGAAACCGAATGAACCAAAGAGCGATTGAAGCTAAACTACAACATACACACATACAAATAGTATTTCTTGGAATACATACATATGTACATACACATCACGCCGGATTCCCTGTAGAGGTTAGAGATCGTGGATCCCCATTTGTCCCACTGACAGACCACTTTCGCTTCATTGACACTCATACACTTCTAACACTCGGCGGTTATAGGTACTCCTAACGTCACCCTTTTTCAATATGGCGTCTATTTGACTGTCATGTCTTTTTGGACGGGCGTCTACGTAACCGCGCTTCCACTTCACTCATATATATTCCTTTAGTCAATCTACTATCATTAATTCGCATAACATATCCAAACCATCGAAGTATGACCTTTTCAATCTTAGTCAATACAATGTAATGGGCTAAAAAAATACATTTACATACATAATTATGGAAGTTCTAACTAGGGCCAAGTTTACTAATGCGTTTTAGACAAACGCAGTTCAATATAAGATCAGTAATAGTGTGAAGTGGGTAGTGGATTAGCTAAAGTGTCAAATTTCTCCATTTATGAGAACAAAAGCGTCAAATTGCGCTTAAAAATGACTAAATATGTCACTTTTGCTATTCCACGAATAACTTCACACTTTAACTTAAATGATATTGAACAAACATATACATTCACGTCCTTCAATCCCTTGCGAGGTAAATAGATCTTTGAAGAGACGGTAATATCTCCTAGGTCACTTTTTAGCATGAATATTGGGGTTGTGATGTCATATGGAACATTGGTGACAGGTTGCTAGCCCATCGCCCAGTAGATTCTATTTACCCCTAGTCCCTTAGTCGCCTCCTACGACATACCAGGGAAAAATGCGATCATACATCAATCAATCAGCCTATGTCAGTCCACTGCTGGACATAGGCCTCCCAAAGGGTACACAAAACACGATCACTCGTGGCCCTCAGCCAACCACTACCAGCGACCTTCTTCAGGTCATCGGTCCATCTAGCAGGGGGGCGTCCTACACTACGTTTACCGAGACGCGGCCGCCATTCGAGAACCCACATACATACATACATTTAATTAAAACGGAAACCATAAACAAACAGGCAAGATGTGTATGTATAATGATCGACGTACTTTAATCCCTTTCGGGGTGGACAGAACCTCGGAGATACTATAATATAAGTTAGTCAAGCATATGTAATATAGTTTAATGATATATTAATTGTCAAAACTGCTATTTTATATTCTCAATATTTCCTAATGCAATAAGTTTCTAAACTATACCAATAGTATTGAGATTTAAAATGGCAGTTATTGTCCGTACAACGAACGATAATACTAGTCTTAATGCACTTTTAAAGGAACAAGTAGCGCCACCTAGTTGTAGTAGACTGAATTATTGAGGCAAGTTATAGTTTAATGAAGTTGGTGTTGTATAGATGGCAGTAAATGTTATTTGTAACTCTGTACTAAAGAGGCTTATGTGTAAAGTACTTAATATACACGATTTTAAAGTAGTAATTAATATTATTTTAAGTAGGTATTTTAATTCTTTATTTAAACTGTTTTAAACTTCCACCGCGTAATATTGATTAGATGTAAAATGAAATTAAAGTACCAAAGATAGTTAAATTTAGTATACTTACATATATTCACGTTTTGTCCCTTTCGGGGTGGACAGAAAATCGAAGACATAAATATTACGCGTCACTTAAAGGATTACTATAGGAATTAATACGTATTAATATGTAATGTTGGTGACAGGTTGTTAACCCATCACCCGATAGATACATATACACACTTATATACATACACATATACGTAAAAAGAATGCTAACTAGCTGCCGTTCTTTGCATGTCGTAGGAGGCGACTAAGGGACTAGGGGTAAATGGAATCTATTGGGCGTTGCCTAGCAACATGTCAACAATGTTCCATATGACATCGCAACCCCAATATTCATGCTAAAAAGTGACCAAGGAGATATTATATCTCCGAAGTTCTGTCCACCCTGAAAGGGGTTAAAGGTCGTGAATGAATATATATATATATATATATATATATATATATATATGTATATGTATATGTATGTACATATAAATTCACGTCCTTTAATCCCTTTCAGGGTGGACAGAACCTCGGAAATATAATATTTACTGTGACCTCGGAGATACGATAATATATCCTAGGTCACTTTTTAGCAAAAATATTGGGGTTGCGATGTCATATGGAACATTGTTGACAGGTTGCTGACATAGCCCAATAGATTCAATTCACCCTTAGTCCCTTAGTCGCCTCCTACGACATGCAAAGAACGGTAGCTAGTTAGCATTCTTTTTACGTCCCAATCTTGTAAAAGTTTTCCAAATATAATTACATACATACATACATACCTGTTTCCCTGTATGGTAGGCAGAGATCACGGATCCTTATCAGTACTGGGACCTTAGTCCACTAATGCTTTTTGCAAAATAACAGTTCAATATCAGATCAGTAATAGTGTGAAGTTGGTATTGGATTAGCAAAAGTGATACATGACGCCTTTTATTTAGCGAAATTTGGCACTTTGGCGGTTTTAATGGTGAAATTTGACACTTGAACATCCACTACCAAGTTCACACTATTACTGATCTGATATTGAACTGCGTTTGTGCTAAACGCATTAGTGGAATAAGGCCCCTGATCCTGACAGACCACTTTCGCTTCATTGACACTCATACACCTCTAATACTCGGCGGTTATAGGTACTTCTAACGTCACCCTTTTTCAATATGGCGTATTAAAATATATTTACGTTAATTCTAAACTTACTTAGATTCATACAACAGCTTTAGCCCTGTGGCTTCGATCTCGTTTGATCACTAAAGTTAAGCAACGCTAGCGTGGGAAGGAATTGGATGGGTGACCATTTAGACTCTCCATAAGTTGTTGATTACGGTGAGGGAAAACATCGTGAGGAAACCTACCTGTTCCCCAAACAGGTAATTATCAGTGCTTGTAAATGGTGACATGACTTACCACCTGTCACATTAAGTAAGCCACGCTAAAAGTGCAATGTTTGAAATGAAAAATATTGTCTTTTGTTCTTATAAACCTAAACCTTATAAAAAGATACTGGGACTGCACTTTTAATGCTGACTGTACATGCCAGAGCCGGGATTCGAACCTAGGACCTTTCTCATAAGAAGTCAGAGGTCTTACCCACTGGGCTACAGCCGCTCAGTAAAATAGATATAAATAAATGTAAAAGAATAATAGATTAATTAAAAAGAGGCTATTCTTTAATATACAAACAATGTAATAATAACAATGAGAAATGAATAAATAATAATATAATGTAAATTAATATGTATTTTTAAATGTTGGTACATAATGTATGTAAAAATTAATAAACGATGTTTTTTTACTCAAAAAGACATTTAAATATTTATTTTGTTTTATTTTCACCCACATGTTAAACTATAGCATATACAATTCTTCTTGATTTGTGTGGCATTAGGGTCCTGAGTCTACTAATACGTTTAGCGCAATCGTAATTTAATTTCACTTCAGTAATAGTGTAAAGTTATTATTTCTTTATTAAACCATTCGCCACTAAGGTTAATGTCGGCTGAAGTACAAGCACTGATGCCATGGCGTTTGCACTTGTTATTCCATCGCCATGGTTACACCAACGCCGCCAGCCGCTACAACCGAAGAAAAACTAAGTCGAAGCTCCAATTCTTCTCTTGATTGTTCTTCGGTTCGTTCCAGTTGAGGATCCAAATATAATCCCAAAGCGAACATATTTAGCCAGTTTGGCATCACAATTGACTAAATATTCAGCCGAAAATAATTATTTGTATTTTCAACTTTCACTGAGCTGCTGATTTTGTTGACGCACCATAGACGACTGAGTGTGACTGACGATTTTTTGAATAAAGTATTAGAGATCCCGCCACATAAGGTGGCAGTAGCCAAACTTGGAACTAAATTTGACGTTACCGCCATTGCGTGTTATTTTGTATGAAAGGTAAATTTAGTATTACCAGCGTTGTGTTTTTTGCCCACTCTTTGTAATTTTTATGTTTGTTAAGGGTGATTATAATAAATTGATTTCCGGAGTTTCTTGTTAGTTCTTCTCCAAGCTAGGGTCTCCGCTGATCTAACCTCGGTAAAAAATATGTAAAGACAATGCTCAGTGCCATGTTTGAAATAATAGTTTTAAGAGATTCGCGATTTATACTCATGATATAAGATATAAGGGTGTGTATAAGATTGATTGCAGCTGTGGGAAATCCTACGTCGAACACACTAAACGGTCTATTGCGGACAGAGTGAAGGAACACATAATATATGTAATATATAATAAGAAGGATAAGTCCCGTTAATTATTAATCATGTTTGAAATAGTTTAATAAACATATTTTGACTTTGATATATTAATTTGTTTTATTTGAGTTTATAGCTCTGCAACCAAAGACCGTTACAAATGAAACCTATAATGTATCGAGCCGTATGGCACAGTGAGTGCTAGTTTTGGCGTGTTTACTGGTAACACTGAATTACGCGACTGTGGCGACGCCTCCAACTGCCACCTTATGTGGCGGGATCTCTAGTGGACTTGGCTACAGCGAGGTTCGTATTCGTCAGTTACAAAACATTGCTATCGATAAATTTAAGTGGAAGTTAGAGTTGGATAGGGTAGGCCGCGTAGAACTTATACATTTCAAATTGGAGACATTCTTCTCAAGGCGGGTGTAGCGTGAAGAACAGAAGAGCATGTATGAGAAGGTTAATGGGTGTGAGTGAAGCAAGAGAGATTTGTCACCCGTTCCAGGTGGCGATCGATAGTCTATGATTATATGTATATATTTAATCTCTCTTCACTCGCACCCATAAACTTTTAGTATTCATATGGAATATTGGTGACAGCTTAATAGTCCATCGTTCTATTGATTCATAGTCTTTTAGTCACCTACGACATGCCGGGAAGAACGGCAGCTAGTTAGCATTCTTTTTACGTCCCAGCACGGAATGAATAAAACAAGTATTAAGTTAATAAGTATTTATTTTTAAACGTAAACGAATGTTTGAGTAAATTTATGTTCATATTTCAATATTTGATCAGTGATATCTGCCTAGCCCTCTACAGGGAGATAGATGTGATGTGTATGCATGTATTTTAGTATTATACAAGTCAAATATTTTACATATACATCACTTTATGTAAAAACATAGTGAGGAATGAATTCCTTCGAATAGGGTTAGTGCTTGTAAATGGCGACACGGCTTACCACCTGTCATATTGAGTACTGACTATCTGAAGCTCAAGTCTACCAAAGCGGTTGCAAAATCGTGTTTCAATGGCACTTCAGTAATGGTGTAATATTATTAGTTTAGTAGCAAGTGTCAAATTTCACCATTAATGACAGAAAAAGTGTCAAATTCCGCTTTTAAAATGTCGAAATGTCATTTTTGGTATTCCACTAACAACTACACAGCTAAGAGCATGTATAAGAAGGTAAATGGGTATGAGTGAAGCAAGAAAGATGTGCCAGGATCGTTCCAGGCGGTAATTAATAGTCTCTGCCTATCCCCTTAGGGACTTAGAAGCGTGATATATATGTATATGTATATACTTCACTGAAGTGCTATTGAACTACGATTTAGCAAAAATCAGTAATTGACTTGTACCCTTGGTCAACATATGGGTTCTAAGTGGCCATAGAATTACCTCCGCAGTTGCGGAGATGGACTCCCGAACTCCTGGGACACTGGACAACTTGTAAAACAATGTGTGTGAAAGAAAGGATATGGTATATGTATGTGTACAGTGGTATATAGTTATTGAAGTTCCAACAATATGACAGTCATAATATTTTTAAGACTCTCGTGAAATAAAAAAAAAACGTCAGTCATTTTGCAACTGAACAAAATATTCAATAAATAATAAAAATATATAATCAACCAGAATCACCTAATTATTATTAGGCAGCTTATTCAAAATTATTTTCATTATATTTATTTCTTGTCACCGTTACTTATTTATAATTTTTCTCTCTACTGCACCTTAGAGAAGTGCCAAAATGCTAAGAAAATGGAAACAAAACATATCAGACTCTAAATCTGACATAATATTATGTCGACATATTGCTAAATCACGTGATGTTTCTAAACGTTTTCTATTCTCATAGCGTTTCGGCACTTATCAAGGGCCTTAGACCCCTAGCCAAGTGGCTAAAAGATAAAGCAATATCAATATGAATGTGTAGGATGGACATACACATTCGCTTGACATAGACAGATAACTTTTATTTGTTATGTATCCATTCATCAAGATGTTCTTTGTAAGATGTTGAGTAAGTAGTATCAAAAAAAGTAAGTAGTACTCAGTGCCTTATCGAATGCGTATATCATATTGTTTTGCATTGACATTTCGAATCGACACAGCGTTATCACTGGTCCAAAAGCCCTGTAGGCTACTAATATTTTATTTAACAAGAAAACGGGACTTATCACGTATATTTTAGAAACAAAGTATTACCATTGTTGCCCGACGTTTCGACAATGTTCTAATGGGAAGGTCACGGTCAACTAAAAAATGGCGAGTCTCTAAAAAATATTAAGTACTACTTTTGTTTTACGAATTATTAGAACTCCAATGACTATATGAGCGGGTGTGTGTGGCGAGGGTCGCCGGGGAGAGGCAGCTAGGGTGGTGTCATGCTGCCACCGTACTCTGGGGACGAACCTCGGCCTGCAAACATACACGAACATATAATGAAACATACATACCGACACCTAAGGGCGCAATTGGCGTAAAAGCCATTTTGGGCGAGAATGAACTAAATATACAGTTCGATTAATTTTTTTTATTCTGCGTCGATTGGTGTTGGTTTTTTGACGTCTAGGTGATAAAAAATTATTGGATATTGGTGCTTTTCACGACAACTCTTTCAACTTTAAACCTCTCTCCTGTAAAGTTTGCTAAATGGCGTTTAGGGCAGGTGCGTTGTTAGGTGTCGATATACATTTTCGTCCTTCAATTATCAGTCACAATAATATCTTCAAGGTCAATCATTAGCATGAGTTCGGGGCTTAGTTATTATTTAGAACATTGGTGGCAGGTTGCTAGGTGATCGCCCAACAGATTCCATTTACCCTAGTCCCTTAGTCACCTCCTACGACACGCCGGGAAGAACAGCAGCTAGTTTGCATTCCTTTGCGTCCCATACTAGCACAGGACATATATACATATAATTAAAGACAAACAATCAAATATAGATCAAAAATATCTTATTTGTATATATATGTATATGGTAATACTTTGTGGCTAGGAAAATAATACATTTTAGTTTCACCATTTTTCAAATGATTTCCCCAAGGTTCTCAAAAGGCCGTGAAAGACCTGGTGTCAATCCGTCAAAGGAGGCTCTCAGTCTAGGCTTACCATGGACTAAGATTGAAGTCATCGCGCAGGATAGGCTCAGGGTAAATATAATCTATTGGGCGATGGGCTAGCAACTAAACACAGCTGTTCCATTATGACACGCAACCCCAATATTCATGCTAAATAGTGATATTGGAGATTTCTCCAAGGTTCTTCCCACCCCGAAAGGGATTAAAGGACGTGGATGTATATATCTTTTAGTAAACAGTGTCCAAGTCGAGATTGCATTGATATGGAATATTCTTCTCAGTTATATAGTTTTACATACATATAAAATTAGTCATTGCTTTTTCACATATACATCACACCCTACAAAAAGATAATTAGGAACTAATTTCTACACATGATTAATAACTAACTTACCACGTAAGTTTTTATATAATAAAGTCACCTTTATTATTAATTAAGAAACATGAATCATCCGTCGGGTTCATAATAGAGGTAACTTTATTATATAAAAACATACGCGATAAGTCCCGTTAGTTATTAATCATGAGTGTAAATCGCGAATCTCTTAAAACTATAATTTTTACACATTAACAGAATGAAAGTAAAAGACGAAAATAAACGAGAAATAGACAATGAAAGCAAAAGAGCGTACAAGAAGATGATTATTATCCAGCAGTGAACGATAATGACTTGAGATAGATATGATGATACAAATAATGAAATGAACATCAATAATTCTGAAATTGTTAGATAAGGTTTCCATTCTATTAATTTGGTGTACAATTCAGTATTTGATGAATAATTGCATATTTCTTAATATTCATTTCAAGCAATAATTAACTAAAAGTGTTATAGTGCACTATACGCTACTCGCATTAGGAATATAGTGACGTCATGCTAATCAGAGGTTACACTGGCCAATAAGACGTTAGTAAATGAGAATAAAGTCATGTCTCATTGGTCAAACCGACGAGAGTGTATGAGAAGTAGAATGTCAATGAAGCGAAAGTGCTCTGTCAGTGGGACCAATGGGGATCCGTGTGCCTACTCCTCTACAGGGAATCAGGCGTGATGTGTATGTATGTAGACTACATTAATAAGCGAAAACCTCAGAATAAAAGGCTTTAATAAACATACCTAAAAGAAAAGTTAGACATTACGTAGGTACACATATTAATAACAGATATTATGATGACAAACAGCTTGGCACTTGGCTGACACTATAGAGGTAGAGGTTGGATAGGAATTATATTACGATACTAAAATGTATGTATGTATAAATCGCGAATCTCTTAAAACTATATACCAACCTTAATAAATATAATATAATACCAACGGTAGAATTTCAATGCCAAGAGACAACCAGTGTCAGACAAATGTTTTGACTTTCAATGAATGTACTGTACTTGTACTTCATCATCATCATCAGCCTGTATCAATCCACTGTTATATATAAAACACATAGGCCTCCCCCAAATGACGCCACTTCTCCCTGTCAGTGACCGTTCGCAACCATTCGATGCCGGCCAACCTGCGCAGGTCGTCTTCCCACCTTGCCGAGGGGCGCCCCACACTACGTTTACTGAGACGCGATCTCCACTCTTGGATTTTTTTGCTCCAGCGACCATCAGTCCTTCTGCATACGTGACCAGCCCAACTCCACTTCAGCGTGCTAATTCTTTTCATAATATCGGTAACTTTAGTTCTCTGGCGTATCACCTCATTACTACAATGTATGTATGTATAAATCGCGAATCTCTTAAAACTATATACTTATGGTGTTAGTGTGTGTGTCTACCCACCTCGGCCTCTGCCGCGACCTCGTCCCCTGCCCCTCCCGCGGCCGCGTCACCTCCGTCCGTCGCCCAGACCCACCATATCTGCAACATACGAAAACGTATGGATGTAATGTATGGAAAACATACACTTTATATAGATTATCATATTAGATAATATCACCACAACTCATACCTATAGCTGAGATCAATTATCACCACGGCTCATAACTAATGTCTAATATCTGCAACATACGAAAACGTATGTATGATACGTATGGAAAACATACACACATATTATATCGATAATTATTAGATAATATCACCACATATTATTATCATATATGAGATCATATGTCACCACGGCTCATAACTATAGCAATATCTGCAAAATACATAAACGTATGTTAATACATACACACATAAAAAAATACAAACACATTCACGGCCATTAACGTCAGAGGTTCATGTGTCTATCTCTGCAATTGCGAAGGTAGTAACTTTGTGGGAACCTCGAACCCACGTGTTGACCAGATAGTCAGTACTCAATGTGATAGGTGGTAAGCCATGTCCCCATTTACAAGCACTTACTATTACCTGTTATTATTATACACACATATTATATAAGATAATATATGAGATCATATTGATATATGATAACTATAGTAATATCTGCAACATACGAAAACGTATGTATGCATCGTATGGAAAACATACACTTTATATAGATTATCATATATTATGAGATCATACATCACCACGGCTTAAGCTATAGTGATATCAGCAACACACAAAAACGTGTGTATGTAACGTATGGAAAACATACACACTTTATATAGATTATCATATATGAGATCGTATTGATATATGATAACTATAGTAATATCTGCAACATACACAAACGTATGAAAAAACATATGTGGCGTCCTCTAACGCCACACAAAGAGAGAAACCTAAGTAAACCTAAGTTGCAATTAGTTAAACATAATTATTACAGAATAATCATAATAATTACAAAAATCAATATTCTAGAACGCTTAATTGAAATATTTAACGGAAACACGAAATATACAAATTTCCAAGTCAGGCCATTAGCCTGGACGAACACCTGCCCAGGTAGGAAGCTTCCTCTTTTCCTGTAGAACACAGTGCGGCTGTCTCAAACCAAAACCTAGTAAGAGCCATTTTGTTTTCAAATTCGTTTCTTTCGATCTTTATTAGTTCATTATAAAACTGCGTCTAATGCAATAAGACTAGCTGCTCTAACGCACTCAGAACTAAAGGTTATACTTATTGCTTTTATAACTTGATACTTTTGGACAGGCACATAATTGAGTTTGTTTTGCTTCTCGTGTAAAATTTTCTAAATGTCTCTTACTAAGTTTTGGTTTGGCCCAGCCGTGTGGATCTTACACTTATATGACGTCACATTATTACAATTCCTTTCGTAACTCTCCTTTCATTTAAAGACATGTTCTATTCATTTCCAAAGCAGAAGCGTTGTCGCCCTAAGCAATCGGCGGTCGATCATCGCAGAAGCGGCGGCCATTGGAAAGACGTAGGGTAAAGTCAAGCGCGAAGCCCAAGACCGATCGAGATGGCGGAGCACTGTGGATGCCCTCTGCCCCATCTAGGGGACATCTCACTCTCTGATGGTGCCTCTCCGACTAACGAAGGTTGGCAGTCACTTTGGCAAATTCAGTCCGATCCCTGGCGAGATGGAACAACTCGGCGGCGCTCTTGATTCCCGTCCACTCTCGTATGTTACGGAGCCACGACTTTTTCCTTCGTCCTCTTCTTCCGGCTATCTTGCCCATCATAATGAGTTGCAGCAAGTCATATCTTTCATGTCTTAAAACATGTCTGAGATATGCAACTTTTCTTTTTTGCAGTCTGCAGTAGCTCTGGCTGAGAACGGTTTATTCGACCAAGTACTTCCACATTTGAGAGCTTCGGAGTCCAGCTAATGGCTAGAATACGTCTGTAAGCCCACATTTCAAATGACATGAATTGGGGACATAGGACCTTAATAATAATACATTTCCCTCACCTATGTTAGTGGCAGTCTTCTCCAAGTAAGCCAAAGGTCCCTGCAGAGCTGCCCCACCGTAGGCGCCGCGACCGCCAGCCAGGAACATGCCTTGGGCCAGACTGTTCTGTAACTGAGGCAAATACATTTATATACATATATGTGTGTGAGTCTGTATGTGTGTGACTATATCTATCTACATGTTTAAAATATATATGTTCTTGTTTATGTTGGAAGTATGATTATGAATTATAGTGTATCAATTTTATGTATATCTTGCTAAGAACAAAAAGGAGTATGCAGAGCTGACTGCCAACCTCCACTAGTTGGAGAGGCACTCTAAGAAGAAGAAGAAGAATTTTATGTATGAGTTAGTATTATATTGTATTCGTATATTATAAATGAATTATTTTGTGTATGTTTGTTATTAAAATTATATGCAGCTTGTGACGGTTTTCAAATCGGGTGCTGCCGGAGGACCAGTGATGCAGCCTAGCTGCATCGTATACTGAGGCAGCACCTTTTTACTGCATCAATGGTTTTTTTACATATATTTTTTCCATGTCAACGTAGCTCAGTTCTTAGGGGCTTGACTCTGTATCAATGGGTTCAAATCCCGCTCGAGCATGTACCAATGGGAATGAAGTTTATTGAATTTCTATGTACATTTTCGTAATAAAAATACTTTTACGAAATGCGTCGAATACTACGGTGAGAAAACCTACCTCTTACCCGAACAGGTAATTAATAGTGCTTGTAAATGGCAACAATGTTTACCACCTGCCACATTGAGTACTGACTATCTTGTCAACACGTGGGTTCAAGGTGGCCATAGAATTGCTACCTTCGCAATTGCGGAGATGGACACCTGAACCTCGGACTACCCCGCAAGGGTTAATGGTCGTGAACGCGTTTGTCTTTTGTGTGAAAATGTTTCATGTTTTTTTTATTCTAAATTAATTTTCTGATCAATTATTAGAAAATGTGCGACACATACATAAACATACGCTTCACGACTTGTGTATACACAGTCCCTTTTTTATTGTGGCGGTCGCAACCCTGAGCGAATCTCGGAAATTTCGATGGCATGTTAGGTATGGGTCACTCGAAGCCCGCGTTTACTAGATATGAAAATAGACAGCACCCAACGTGATATGTATTGAACCGTATCGCTGTATATAGTCACTGGCAATTTCATATCTCGAGGAGAAGGCCAGTTTCCTCTCACACTGAAGTCTCTAACTACCTTACCATAATAAAAAAGGTGTAGTACATGGAAAGGTCGTGAAGTGTATGTTTATGAAACTATCAACGTTAAGGAGAAACGACGTTTGGAAACCCACCTATTGCTCGTAAAGTCTTATGAAATGTAGCCACTTACCACCTGTCACATTGAGTACTGACTATCTGGTCAACACGTGGGTTCTACCTACATAGAATGGCTACCTTCGCAATTGCGGAGATGGACACGTGAACCTTTAACTACCCCGCAAGGGTTAATGGTCAAATACCGTTTATAGTGACAAAAATAGTACGTACATACATACACTTAACACTCATAAAACAATATAAATGAATTAAACTGAAAAAAAACAAGGAAAACATAAAATAAAACAACCAAAATGTAATTAAAGAAACAAAATATAATTACAAAAATAATAAGAACAAAAAATCATTAATAATTATAATACAATAAGAAAATTAAACTTAATATTACTAATTTACAATTCAATACCAATATAGGAAAGCTACCTATTCTTAAAAATAGACTATTATATTATAGACACTGACTATTGACACAGAAACTAAGATACCTACGTGTCATCTTGCGTGACTATTCACCTGAATAGGCAATAGCCAGTGTCTAGTACTAAGGTTTCACCACCTATCACATTATTTACTTTGTGTACAAGTGTCTTAGGAAAACTATCGTTTTTCTAAGGTTCTGTCCACCTCGAAAGGGATTAAAGGACGTGAATGTATATATATATGTAGAGTTTGCAATAACTATACAATGGTTTAGACTTTTAACTAAACAACTGTTTATATGACAGCAAATTGACAAAAGGAATATACATATGTGAGTGAAACGGGAGGGCGGTTACGTAGGGGCCGGCCCAATATGACATATGACAGTCGGTGACGTTAACAATAACACCACTAAATGAAGTTCCAATAAGGCGCCTATCGCAGTCCTATTGAATAACTTAAAAAGCCATGTTTAAATATTGACTAATCACTTGCACTCACACTTGCACTTCTCATTCGCACTAAATTGTTGTATGTGCACAATTAAGTATTAATTATTATGAATGAATAAAATGTGTATCATATATCTAAAGAATCCTTCCTTCATTCTATGTAAATCCTATGTATACATATCGTCACCTAACGGCGCACTTGGTGTAAACGTCATTTTTGGCGAAAATGAGTAAAATATACAGTTCGATTCAATTTCTTTTTCTGCGTCGATTTGTGTTGGTTCCATGGCGAAATTACGATTTTTTCGGCGTCTAGGCGATAAAAATCTTAGATATTTTTGCTTTTCTAAACTTTTTCAACTTTAAACCTCTCTCCTGTAAAGGCTAATGACGTTTAGGACAAGTGCATCGTTAAGTCGGCTAACCAAAACCTAGTAAGAGCCATTTTGATTTCAAATCAGTTTTTTTCGATTCTTAATCACTACATAGTATAAAACAAAGTCGACTTTGTTTTATACTATGTAGTGATAGTGATACTTTACACTTTTGAAAAGGCACATAATCGACTTTGTTTTCATTCTGTAAACTTTTCCTCTTACTACGTTTTGCTTTGGGACAGTCGAAGTATCAATATGCGACGTATTCTATATATGTGTGACGGAGTGGTCACCGCCTGGCGGTCGGGTAGGCGGGGGGCGGGGCCTGGCGTGGTACCTGCTGCTGCTGTAGAGCCTGCTGCTGCAACGCCGCCGCGGCCAGCTGTTGCGCCTGTCACCAGAGAATATGTATAAGTATTCGACGCATTTCGTAAATTTATTTATATTACGAAAATACATACATATACATACATACACATCACGCCTGATTCCCTGTAGAGGGGTAGGCAGAGATCACGGATCCCCATTTGTCCCACTGACAGACCACTTTCGCTTCATTGACATTCATACATCCTCTTATACACTCTCGGCAGTTATAGGTACTCCTAACGTCACCTTTTTTCAATATAGCGTCTATCTGACTGTTATATGTCTTATTATTTATTACGAAAGTGTACGTAGAAATTCATCAAACTTCATTTCCATTGTGCTCAAGCGGGATTTGAACCCTTTACCCACTGATACAGTGTCAAGCCCTAAACAACTGAGTTACGTGGATTATATTCTTAAAAGCTTATGAGCCACAATCTTAGACTATAGAAACGCTAAGGAAATATACATATATACATTCACAGAAATAGAACTTCGGACATATAACATCTCCTAGGTAACTTTTTAGCATAAATATTGGGGTTACGATGTCACACACATTGGTGACAGGTTGACAACACATCGGCCAACAGATTCCATTGGCCCTATAGTCCCTTAGTAGCCTCCTACGACACGCTGCAGTGGTCTGGAAATCGATCTCCATACTCATAGAAACTTAATACCACGAAATAAAAAAAATGTATTTCTACTGTCTTTGGCATACTTTTTATATACAGTATTAGAGTATAGAGGGCTTGTGACACGCCACGAGCAAGAAAAAAAAAAGTTTTTTTTTGTATGGTGGAAAACACTTAAGTATCAATATCCGGTAGTAATCCGGTAACCCGCTCAGGCGGAGGATTGGCGTTGTGGGCTTTGGCCTGCAACATATGCTGAGCCTGGGCCCTTTCACAGTGACAGTGCAGTATCTTGTCAATTGTTATAAATGTAAATGTTTTTGTACCTGTGCTGTTTTTGTAAAAAAAAAAAATTTTTCTATTCTATCAATAGTTTTTTTTGTTTCGTGGTATTAAGTTTCTATGAGAATGGAGCTCGATTTTCAGACCACTGTGCGCTGGGAAGATCGGTAGCTAGTTTGCATTATTTTGCGTTCCAGACTAGCACTGGACAATCCCTGTATCAAACCATTTAATTTGACAATATAATGGTTAATATATTTAATGGTGGTTAATATATTCGTATATATAATCTAATACTTCCGTTTATTATTCATTTTTTAATCATCATAGTTTTGATTGAGGATCTGTTTTTGTACCTAATTATAAATAAAAACTGCTAGAAAAAGATTGCTTTACATATTTCTATTTTTTTATTTTTTTTTATTTAGAAGAAATTGCTTTAGCAATAAGGCCGCCAATTGTGCATAACAATTAAGTTTTCCATCACTAATGTGTATATTGTTTAAGTGTTATGTGTACAATAAAGAGTTAAATAAATAAATATTTCAAACCCTTATACACCCAGAGTTCACAGAATATTAGCCTCTTCCCCCAAATATTTTTCTTAGTCACATCTTACCTGCACGCTCTGCTGCATGGCGCAGGCTTGGGGTGCCTGCGCCGGGGTTTGAACCGGCGTCTGCTGGGTCGACGGCTGCTGGCACTTGTTGTACACGTTGTGACCCTAAAAAGGTAAATTATATAAGTTATAGGTTACTCAGTTGTTTGGGGCTTGACTCTGTATCAGTGGGCACAGGGTTTAAATCCCGCTTGAGAATGTACCAATTGAAATTAAGTTTAATGAATTTGTATGAACATTTTCGTAATAAAAATACTTTTACGAATGCGTCGAATACAACGGTGAGGGAAAAACATTGTGAGGAAACCTACCTGTTCCCCCAACAGGTAATACTTAATGCTTGTAAATGGGGACATGGCTTTCCACCTGTCACGTTGAGTACTGACTATCTGTTCAACACGTGTGTTCGAGGTGTCCATAGAATTACTACCTTCGCAATTGCGGAGATGGACACCTAAACGTCTGACTAACCCATAGTCAAGTACATATATTCCAAGTTTTTGCTAATCTGGTTAAGGGAACATAATATTATGTAATTACAGGTGTCCTTCGCAATCTTTGACGACCTCCGTGGTGCGATCGGTTAGACACCTGAACGCTAATTCGTAAGGTCCCGTTCGATTCCCGGTGGAGGCAGAGTTAAGAACTACGCTTTTCTGCTTTCCAGTCTGGTCGTTGATTATATATGCTATATATGTATTTATCTATATATAATATGTATACATTTCTTAAACATACGTCGACTAGTACCCTTAACACAAGTCTTAAATGTACTTACCAAGGCTAGTTCAATTGGTGTAATAGACAAAAAAGACAAACGCATTCACGACCATCAACCCTTGCGGGGTAGTCAGAGGTTCAGGTTTTCATCTCCGCAATTGCGAAGGTAGTAATTCTATGGCCACCTCGAACCCACGTGTTAACCAGATAGTAAGTAATCAATGTGACAGATGGTCAGCCATGTCGCCATTTACAAGCACTACATATTACCTGTTCGAGGAACAGGTAGGTTTCCTCAAGATGTTTTCCCTCACCGTATAATTCGATGTATTTCGTAAACGTGTTTTTATTATTTTGGTATTAATTGGTGTAATAATGTCCTAATATTATTATTATTAACTGAAACACTATAATATAGATATAGGGTTTAGGGGAGAAGGTGATTTCTTTTGTCGCTATCATAGGCAAAAACGAACGCGGTCTTGATAGACGTTCCGGGGAGTTTTTGGCCCAGAGGTTGTCGTTGGCTATTCAGCGGGGCAACTGTTAGTGTGCTGGGGGCTTTTGCTTCTGGGTGCTAAATTCAGGACACTATAGTCTATTCGCGTTAAGTAAATAGTGACGTCATGATAATCTGAGGTCAAACTGACCAATGAGACGTGAGTAAATGAGAAAAGAAGTCACATTGACCTATAACAGACAACCCCTATAAAATCTCATTGGTTAAATCATGGAAACCTTGATGACTTCACTATTTTCTTAATGTGAATATCGCACCTTCAGGACCAAACTCGCACTTATGCAACAAACCTAATTTTACAGGAGAGCGATTTTTCAGGAGAGGAAATGGCTTTTAAAAAGGCGGGACTTTTCCCATATAAGATTATTGCGTGAATTACGTGACGAACCTAATGATTGGCAAAACTACTTGAGAATGGACATGGACACGTATATTTACTTATTGGAATTAGTGACACCGCAAATCAAGAACGCGCAGGTCACGGTTTTCAGAGCTCACGAGCTCAGTTATCGCTGCAACTGTGCAGTCCTCCCGACGGACTCAAAACTGCGCAGTTTTCCGGTCCACACGCAACGTTTTGTCTGCAACGTCTTGAACTGCGAAGACAAAACGTTGTGCAAAACGGAGCGTCTGGAGCGGCCTTTAAACTGACCAATGAGACGTGAGTAAATGAGAAAAAAACTCATATTGACCAATTGCAGACAACTGTCAACAAGACAGTTCTCGCGTCTTATTCGTAAATCATGGAGACCTTGATGACGCCACTGTTTTCTTAATGCGAATGTACCGATTTGACCAATGAGACGTAACAACGGTTGACCGCCATTGGTCGAAGAGACTTGTTTTCTCATTATCTCACGTCTTATTGGTCAGTTTACTTTTGTATATCATGACGTCACTATTTACTTAAAGCGAATGTACTATAGTGGCGGTATACTTCACCTACCTGCAAGTCGGCCAGAAGGCTTTGCCATTGACCTATCTTGTCGTAGTGGCGCCGTAGCAACTCGTCCTTTCTCTGCAGCTCGCAACGGAGCTCATTATTGTCTTCCTTCACCAGGAGCTCCGGCTTCATGGCTGATAGGAGGAACCTGGGAATAGTCGGACTATTAGGAATAGTCAGTGTGACAGGCTATAGGTAGGTTTATAAAGCAGTCGGTGTATGTGTGATAATAATATATGGACATTATTACACCAATTGAACTAGCCCCTTGGTAAGTACATTTAAGAATAGAGTTAAGGGTACTAGTCAACGAATATTTGAGAAATGTATGCATATTATATATAGATAAATACATATATAGCATACATTATCAACGATCAGACTGGAAAGCAGTAGAAAAGCGTAGTTATTCCTGCCTCCACCGGGAATCGAACCCGGGACCTCACGATTAGCGTTCGGGTGTCTAACCGATCGCGCCACGGAGGTCAGGTGATAATACAGACATATAGTGTAATTTCTTTTATCTAAGTTCATATCGATGGTTACGCACGCTTGTGGTATTTAAATTTTACTGTAAAATTGGCTTTAGTACAAAAAAATCATATAGTTAGTAAAACCCGATAGTCAGTACTCATTGTAACAGGTGGTAAGCCATGTCACCATTTTCAAGCGCTAACTATTACCTGTTCAGGAAACAGGTAGGCTCCCTCACGATGTTTTCCCTCACCGTAGCGTATGTAACTAAGTTTTCTGCTACAACCCAACCCAACCTGATACATTGCAACAACAGTTATAACCTCTAATTTGATTTAACCATGAATACCACCCAACTGTTAGTCGTGGCTCTGGTAATGGTTGGATGAGGGCCACGAGTGATCGTGTTTTGCGTACCCTTGGGGAGGCCTACGTCCAGCAGTGGACTGACATAGGCTGATTGATTGACCATTTCACTGGGCAATGACATGCACATGTAGAATTTAATAACTTACCTGTATAAACTTCTTTTCTCTTTTTTAATTTCCTGTCTGTGTATGTCAATGTGTTTCATGAATAAAGCTTATTATTATTAAATTATTATATAATTAATTCTTTTCTCTATTTGTGTATATGTATTACTGCGTCTAGTGTGAATAAAAGGAATTTTATTTTATGTATTTATTTAACCATGAATGCCACACCAATGCCATGTCATGTTGAATAAAGATGAACCGATGACCTGAAAAAGGTCGCTGGTAGTGGTTGGCTGAGGGCCACGAGTGATCGTGATTCGTGTAACCTTGGAGAGGCCTACGTCCAGCAGTGGCCTAGTACAGGCTAATTGATTGATCACACATGTACCCACCTCTTCTGCAGGAAGAAGGCCTCCATCTGGCGGGCGAGGTCGATGTACCTCTCCACCTCGACCTTCACCTCCTCCCTGTCCACGCAAGGTGATGACTCCTGCTTCGTCAGCACGTTCAGACATGCCTGCAGATAATACAATAGCAGTACTTGATATTGGCACAATTGTCGCCGTATAAACAGGGGCCTTAGAGATCCCGCCACATAAATTGGCAGTAGCCAAACTTGGAACTAAATTTGACGTTTCCGCCATTGCGTGTTATTTTGTATGAAAGGTAAATTTAGTATTACCAGCGTTGTGTTTTTTGCTCACTCTTTGTAATTTTTATGTTAGTTAAGGATGATTATAATAAATTGATTTCCGGAGTTTCTTGTTAGTTCTTCTCCAAGCTAGGGTCTCCGCTGAACTAACCTCGGTAAAAAATATGTAAAGACAATGCTCAGTGCCATGTTTGAAATAATAGTTTTAAGAGATTCGCGATTTATACACATGATATAAGATATAAGGGTGTGTATAAGATTGATTGCAGCTGTGGGAAATCCTACGTCGGACAGACTAAACGGTCTATTGCGGACAGAGTGAAGGAACACATAATATATGTAATATATAATAAGAAGGATAAGTCCCATTAATTATTAATCATGTTTGAAATAGTTTAATAAACATATTTTGACTTTGATATATTAATTTGTTTTATTTGAATTTATAGCTCTGCAACCAAAGACCGTTACAAATGAAACCTATAATGTACCGAGCCGTATGGCACAGTGAGTGCTAGTTTTGGCGTGTTTACTGGTAACACTGAATTACGCGACTGTGGCGACGCCTCCAACTGCCAATTTATGTGGGGCGATCTCTATAACAGCCACACAACTGCATCTCGGCTGTAAAAGCGGCACTCTGCTAATATTTTGACCCGCCAGAGGTGCTTCAGTGGCAACTCAAAGTACAGAAATGACAATAGTGGAGTACCAAATATAAGGCTATTGAACTGGATGCATACTAGCATCATTATATATTGTTGTTGAACTGACATTGACGGGCGTTTGATTAGTGGAGTAGCTAGAAGTAGAGTACCCGCCACATACGGTGGCAGTTGGAGGCGTCGCCACAGTCGCGTAATCCAGTGTTGCCAGTAAACACGCCAAAACTAGCACTCACTGTGCCATACGGCTCGATACATTATATTGAGGTTTCATTTGTAACGATCTTTGGTTGCAGAGCTATAAACTCAAATAAAACAAATTAATATATCTAAGTCAAAATATGTTTATTTAAAATAGGCCCTATCACAAGCTCTCTTTGAAAGTTATCTTATGATCTAAGTATAAATTAAAAAAACTATTTCAAACATGGCACTGAGCATTGTCTTTACATATTTTTTACCGAGGTTAGATTAGCGGAGACCCTAGCTTGGAGAAGAACTAACAAGAAACTCCGGAAATCAATTTATTATAATCACCCTTAACAAACATAAAAATTACAAAGAGTGGGCAAAAAACACAACGCTGGTAATACTAAATTTACCTTTCATACAAAATAACACGCAATTGCGGAAACGTCAAATTTAGTTCCAAGTTTGGCTACTGCCACCGTATGTGGCGGGTACTCTACTTCAGACACAGTAGAGTACCCGCCACATAAGGTGGCAGTAGCCAAACTTGGAACTAAATTTGACGTTTCCGCCATTGCGTGTTATTTTGTATGAAAGGTAAATTTAGTATTACCAGCGTTGTGTTTTTTGCCCACTCTTTGTAATTTTTATGTTTGTTAAGGGTGATTATAATAAATTGATTTCTGGAATTTCTTGTTAGTTCTTCTCCAAGGGTCTCCGCTGAACTTCTTCTTCTCAATCGTTACGCTCTTATCAGAGCGGTCGTGGTCTTCATGACGTGGCATCTTGAGCAGCCGAAATGGTTGGTGAACTAACCTCGGTAAAAATATGTAAAGACAATGCTCAGTGCCATGTTTGAAATAGTTTTTTTACATACATACATACACATCACGCCTGATTCCCTGTAGAGGGGTAGGCAGAGATCACGGATCCCCATTTGTCCCGATCCTGACAGACCACTTTCGCTTCATTGACATTCATACATTCTCTAATACACTCTCGGCGGTTATAGGTACTCCTAACGTCACCTTTTTTCAATATAGCGTCTATCTGACTGTTACATATATGTCTTATTAGGCCGGCCCCTACGTAACCGCCCTTCCACTTCACTCATATTTATTCCTTTTGACAATATATAGTTTTTTTAATTTGTACTTAGATCATAAAATAACTTTCAAAGAGAGCTTATGATAGGGCCTATTTTGAATAAAAATATTTTGACTTTTGACTTTGGTATATTAATTTGTTTTATTTGAGTTTATAGCTCTGCAACCAAAGATCGTTACAAATGAAACCTCAATATAATGTATCGAGCCGTATGGCACAGTGAGTGCTAGTTTTGGCGTGTTTACTGGCAACACTGGATTACGCGACTGTGGCGACGCCTCCAACTGCCACCTTATGTGGCGGGTACTCTAATTCTTCAGACGCAGTTCGATAGCGCTTCAGTGGCCAAAATTTGTTAGTGGAGTGCCAAAAGTGTCAAATTACGGCCACTGAAGTACTATTACTCTACTGTATCGATACTGAAGTAATATTGTGCCTACAATGTATTAGTGGAGTAAGGCCCCAGACGTTGAGCTAGCGTACACAAATAGTGCTCAAAGAAGAGGAAGTACTTTTATAATAAACACTTGCTCCGTAGGTATTTAGTCTTGTTGAATAACTCTGTTCTTACAAGAGCAATCGTTATGAAATTTCGGATATCGGAGGCACTAATGACACACTATTTTTGTGTGAAAACTCTGTTGCTTTGCGATTAACTGTTTTCGAGATCGACTAGGTTGATTGTGAAGCTGGCATACCGATACAAAATGGTGTTTATTTCCTAAAGCGGCACTTTTTTTTTCTTTTGCTCTAATTAGGCACTATGTACGCAGTTTTATGGCATAGTAAGCAACTGGATACAACTATGGGGTACGCTAGCTTAACGGATACGAAATTTTAATGGCATGTTAGATATGAGCCCCTGAAAGCCCGCGTTTCACTAGATAGATAGCACCCAACGTGATAGGTAGTGAACCGTATATCGTGAGGAAACTTGTTTTCCCTCACTAACGGTGAATCACATATTTAAATTTCATCATTGGTACAGCCAGAGCCGGGATTCGAACCTAGGACATCTATAATAAGCTCTAATCTTACCCACAGCCGATTTTTAGAATGTCTTAGTTCAGTAATGATGCGAAGTTGTTAGTGGAGTAGCAAAAGTGCAATCCACACCATTTTGAAAGACAATGCAACTGCGATTTTGCTATAAGCATTAGTGATCAAGGTCCCCAGTTTACCAAACCAGTGTGAATTCTATTTCCCCGACTTGGAACCCTGGTGTAACCTATCAGGAATTTGCGATATTAACTCATTCGACACCGCGCCATTTTTCAGTCTAACTAAAGTTCTTGGCATTACACAAGGTATTCATTTTTAGTATAAACATAACTTCTTTCAAAAACCACGTGAATATATGGTTATTCGTGTGATAAATACCATGTACACAAATTCTTAATAAAATGTTTCATGTACTTTTCGAGATACAATCGAAAACTTATGGACACGCCAGGCGTGTCCGCGGCGTGGCGAGTAGAATTTTCACGCTAGGCGTGTCGTTGGCTCTGAATGAGTTAATTTATGATGAGGTATGAATACGAACATTAGAGTTCCTAGGTTCGAACCCCTGACTTATACCAAAAATGGTATGCGGTAAGGCGGTTACGTAGGGATCGCCCCATAAGACGTATGACAGTCAGATAGACAAATATTAATCGGCCAAAATATATGTATGTATTTATGTATTCACGTATCTGTGTGTGTTTGTGTAAAGGTATCTTTATGTACTTTAGCGTACATAAATAAAAAAACAAGTAAATCAACTTCAAATCACTATTTTACTTTTAAATCATTAATTTATTATTATGTACAGCAATTAACATTCTCATTAACGCATGAAAATACCTAAATTAAAATTCATTTAAATTAACATAGACCACTTCTTATGTTTATTTGGTTTCCCTTTTTATAAACGCTAACCAGCTGCCACTCTTCCCGGCATGTCGGAGGAAGCATCTAAAGGACCATATAATCCACTGGACGATGGGCTAGCAACCTATCACCATCATATCAATGCCATAAATTATTATTTTGTAATTTATTTTATGGTCAGATTCAGCCTGATAGTCAACACTCCTGGGGTCCATGTCTACCAATGATCGAATTTCGCTATTGATGGCGGTAAAAGGGTCTAATTTGGCCTTTTTTACTATTTAAGTTTACTAATGTTCCAAGCCTTAAATCGAAATATTAAATTTGTCAAATTTGCGAAATTTTGTTTAGGCCTTGCATTGAAAGATTAAGTTGGCCTTAAAAATGGCGAAATTGTTCACTTCTGCTATTATACAAACAACTACACACTGTTAAAAAACTAATATTGAACTGATATTTTGCATAAAGCATTAGTGGACTTCCCATAGCATTAGCGTCCCTTACAGATGGGAGTTGACTATTATCGCCTTTTAAGCAAAGGCATAATATAATCTATTGTTAGCATTCATATAAAGGGAAATACCCTACAATCTGATATAGAAAACTTATATATACTATGACTGTTCGTTTTAACCTTCTTTACAATATTAATGCTCATGAAAATAACTTTAGCACTCTCTCAAACGCAACTTAAACACAATTTTAAAAAGAGTTTATTATTTAACATAAACTAAACTTATTAATTTTAAAAAATTTATAGTATAAAATTAAAAAACTGAATTTTACTTGAAAATCTAACTTTTACTGTGCAATAGTACTTATTTTCAGTACATATATTGTTATCATACAAAAAATTTTCTCACATTGATATTTATTATCCAAAAAAAACCTTTTTTTTTTAAATAAAATGCTTAATATTTGTGCAAATAAAAATTCTAGTCAAATATAAAGGCTTATTACATAGCAAAAAAACATTAACCAGTATCTACAAGTAGCCTGAACCTAACAGGTACTTCTAATTATTTCAACACAGTAACTTGTTAAAACAACACGCATCACAAGAATAGTTTATGTTAAATAAGAAAACTAACTCATACATAACCCAGTACAGATTTTTATGCCTTAGCAAAGAATATCTTCTTATTTTACCCAGCACTAACACAGCGATAGTTAAAAAACTCCACAAAAACATTTGTGTACAGGAACAGAAACTTAAATTACTATTTACACACACAAACACAACATTATCAGGTGGGCAATCCTGTATTAAAGTTATAATTATTCATAACTATACAAGTTCTTTAATGCAATATGTATTAGACTATTGCCGACATAACACGTTGCCTTAATGTGTACTAGGGTTTCCAAAATGGAGACATTCAAGTCTTTAATTGAAGAGTTAATGGTGTATGTATGTCAGTAATATATGCAATCATATGACTTATCTTATTTACCCCATAAAACAGAAAAAATATTACACATAAATTCAGTAGGTAAACATGTAGCTTTAAATTGTAATATATTCTCAATATGCCTTCTTCTAGGAGAGTTTAATGGTGACCTGCCTAATGATTTGAAGCATGTTGATGGTAGTCACTAGCGTACATTTACATAGGTTGATATTTTCAATAAGATTATATATGACTCCTAAATTTTACCAAATTTCAGACAATGTGGAATGAAGACATAGTAAGTATAAATTAAGAGTGACAATTATGAATTTTACTACCTATTCTGCTGATTTCACCACAATATAATGACAAACCCAAAGTTCTACAAATACACATATTAACTTAAAATCAAACTATATCAGTCAAAGATCAAAAATAAATAGTACATTCACCTTTTTACAAGAATAACACCGTATTTTGTAAATCATCATAATTAAACATTTATGACATGGTGCCAGAGTGTTGAATCAAGGCCACTGAAGTATTACTGTATCGCTACTGAAGTAATATTGTGCCTAAATGCATTAGTCGAGTAAGGCCCCAGGTAGCTAGCACATCGCCCAATAGATTCTATTTACTTCTAGTACCTTAGTCATAACTTAAATAAACCACATTATTCTTGTAAAGATGCGAATCATGAGAAGTATACTAATTATTATTAATTTGTCTAATATTTTAATGAGAACATAAGTCATCCATTATTTATTCCTGCTAGCAATTCTGTTACTTATCTAGCCGTGAAATAAAATTTATTTTCTCTCTTTACAATTGTAGAGTCAAAGATTAATGATCAATTTGAAACCACTTCTTACTGCCGTGGTACGAGAGAAGGGCACATCTGTCATTTTAGTCAAACTAAGATAATTGGGATTAAAGTTTATACCATATTCTGCTTCATAGTGCGGAAACCCATTATATGCCTGTGGTATCTCCGTATTCCTTGAAAATAAAATTCTACAAAAAATTGAGCAGAAGTGCCTTTTTTTTTTATTCTAAATATGTATAAAACACAAATTAAAAAAATTAAAGTTATGCCCTTTTTTCTTATGACAGGAGTATAGCATAAATTCAATGTGACAAATTCTGTACTATGTACAGTTATTATGGTCTATTCTCAGTCATCACTAGATTATATTTTAGACTCCACAATTGCAGACCAATATTTCAAAAATCTGACTACCCTGGAAGGCTGGTCATGATATTGTTAGTTTTTTTTCATTGATTTATTCACTAAATTACTGTGCAATAATTCGTACCTCAACACAATATATGCATATTCAAAACTTACAAAATTCTTGTGACTATTCAAATCTATAGTTATTCTTATGTTCAACCTACACTTATTAACCATGATAGTTATGTTAAAGTGGACTGAGATGTGACTATAGTATATTCGCATTAAGAAAATAATGACGTCATCATGTCCCCGCGATTTGACCAATGAGACGTGACAACGGTTGTCTGTGATTGGTCAATGTGACTTGTTTTCTCATTCACTAACGTTTCATTGCCCAGTTTAACTTTGAATAGAATGACGTCACTATTGTCTTAACGCGAATAGCCTATACAAGGTTTAAAGATTCTGTCTACCCCAGAAGCGATAGATGGAAGCTAAATGCTACACTTTAGTTTTCTCCTATGTTAACTATACAAAGAAACAAACATATATTCATAACTTTATAACCCAATCAAATTGCAAAGACTATCAATTACTATCTGTTTCTGACAAATTTCTCTCATATTCATTAACCTCCTTATACATACACACTTCTGCTGTTCTTCATGCTACGTGCACCCACCTTAACAATAATCCGTATCAAACCCTGATATCACTAGTATAACACTCAGTATTTGTGTGTGTAAACTCTTTAATACCACCAATAGAATCGGATGAGTTTCGAATATGCATTTACAAACTTAAGACGCTAAAACTGGTCACTATTACGTAGTCCATACCTACTTCGACACTTAAAACACACTATTACGTCAACTCACATTTATTATCCGTTCCACGTATTCGAACAGTAGTTCTGGTAGCTACCAGGCTGGTATGTTTGGTTTGGGAACCCTGTCGCGGAATACTGTTGGTTCGTTCCGTTAAAATAGTAATTACTACGCCACGGATTCTCTTGCCCACTCGTATTGGGGCTTGGAGTCACATCTTCTAACGTACTGTAGCGGAACGGTGCCGGTGTGTTGGACAGGAAAATATTATCATTATACTGTCCAATTGGTTTTATATCTTCGATCTTTGTTTCTATTTTAGCCTTCTTTTTGGCATATATCTTCCGCTTCACCTTTGGCGCTTGGACTGGTGGCAATTTCATCACCGCTTGCTCCTGGCTGGTCTTCTTCATGAACTTCTCAAACTCGCTTTCAAATGCTGAGGGGTTCTTGTTAAGCGGTTGCACCGTTTGTGGTGAAGACGGTAAGCTTAGATTGCTTCTGAGAGTCGTATAGCTAGCTTGGGAGAGACTCTGCTGTGTAGACGGATTAGGGTATGTTGAGTTTAGAGAACTTGAAGACTTTTGCGAATTGAGTGACGAACTAGACATAGATGTTACGGTGGAGGATTTGGCTAGTTTCGACACTGATTGGCTACTCGTTTTCTGTAACGCAGCCTGTAGAATTGAGTGTTCAACCGTCTTTTCTGTGTGCTTCTTTGGCGTCTTAGACTTACGTGACTGTTTCTCGTCAGTTTTGACTGATTTTTCTTTGTCTTTCTTCGGTGTTTTCTTACTGAGATCAGAGGTAAGCGATTTACGTTTGACTGACGTGGGTTCAGTCTCTAGGGGTAAGGCTACACATTTTTCCGTACTGACACTCTCTGTTGACGTATTCTCTTCACGTTGTGGAGGCGAATCCCACGCTGAGACCACAGCTGCCATATCTAAAAGTTCTTTCTCTGACAATTTCTTCGTTTTGCACTTTTTACCCTTTCGCGGTGTATCTATTGCTTCTGATCCACTTTCTGTCTTCGCTTCAGTCGCTTTTGATTTATCTTTATCTAATTCGGTGTCAGTTTTACCTACAGACTTCTTCTTACCCTTGTCATCTTTTCCTGACTTCTTTTTCCGCTTCTTTCCACTCTTAGAATTCTTCTTCGGTCCATAATCCTCATCGTTATCGTAATCTATGTAGCCTACATCAGGTATTTGAGCCTCTGAGGGATCTATTTCGTCTCCTTTAAGCCAAATGTCTTCTAGTGCGTCTAACTGCGGGTCTACTATTGCCATAACCGGCCGTTTCATGGACGTCATAATATCTAAGTCTCCCTCAGCCATTGTCATTTCATCATCATCCATTACGTTGTCTCCTAATATGGAAACGGCTATAGCTCCTTCCGAAATACTTTTGCTAGCCATAGCTCGTTTTAAATGCAGCGGATGACGTTTCTTTTTCTTCTGGTTCTCCATTTCGGCTTCAATGAACGAATTAGGGAGTTCAGTATTGTTTTTGTTACACAATATGTCCGAACCTGACGGATGTGGTGCCGGTACTATCCTGTCTGGTTGTTCAGGGTGACAGCCGATATCCTGACCTTTCAGCCACAGTTCATATCTATCAGGTTGGAACCGTTTCACAAATGTATCCATTGATATTTTCACCATATCGTTACTGCAAGTACATTGAATAGCCCTTTTACCATATTCTATCCATCTTGGCGCTGCAAAGTTTGTTGATTCAGCACAATTAAAACCGTGATTAAAGCCTGCATGGTAACCGTATGGGAACGTAATCATGAACTCGCCTGCCTCCTGTGTTATTTTATTGTACGGAACGGAATATTGTTTCAGTATCTGTGGTGATATAAGAGTCATTTTGTGACGCAGGAAAGCGGCGCAGGTCTTAGCTGACGTAGGGAAGAAACCAGAAGCTATACGCTCAAATCTCTTACCATGCTCTGGTGGAATTGCATACCAGGTCTTTGGTTCTCCGAAATGGAGGTAATTTATTGAATAGAGATCCATATCTTCAGTATGCCATGCAAAGGTGGTCTTCCACATACCAAAATATAGGTATGCGGTGTTCACACCATCAATTTCAATGCCATAGTCAGAGTTTACATAGTCTAAAATAGTCCCCAGTCTATTTATATTCCATTCATTGACATCAGGATCAGTGATGCTGCCGTTCACATCAGCTCCATAAATTGGGGCTACATAGGTCACGTTTTTCCAGTATTTCCTCTCCAGATCATCATAACCAGAATGTCGAGGCGTGCAATACTTGGCAGAATTAGCTAGGATAGAAAATTGTTTGACAGTCATAGCTTTCTTTTGGATGTTTATCTGCTGGAACAAACCTTGTTTGCCGGTTACCACTTGGCAGATAGGTGACGGGATAGTGATGTTCAGCTCAGTAAGGTCATAACCTTTCTTCCTGGGCACCCATTCCTTTGGAGGGATAACTTTCGCGAGGCCTGCCTTGTGCGCCCCTTTGGACTCCATATATTGAATGAATTTGTTGAAATCCTTGAATTCTTCCCAGGTCGGACGAAAGGTTTGTATTGTAATACCAGCCCCGGTCGGGCCATTATCGTCCGAAGCGGTAGACATCGTTATTTGGTCACAAAATCACAAGCATAAACCACAAACCACAACACGCTAAAATGCTTTTCAATTCACACGATCCCTATGCACTGTGCACACTTGTCGTATACGTATTTCATTGTCCTTTCACTGTTTTATATTGAATATCACGCTTCGAATGCTGAATTCGCGAATGTAAACATTAATTTGATATTGTAATAACGTGAAAACATTTCAGTCAAGATGGCCGTACTATATCATAGAAGCTGCATAAGCTGTTTATGGGTCACGTACACAGAAAACGATACAAAAGTTGAAAGGAGATGCTGCAAATTTCACTTGGGAAGCTTCGACTAAAAAAAAATAGGTTTTCACTCCTGCATGTTGGTAACACAACAATTAACCACTAGGCCGCAAAATATGTGAAGTACGTTAAAATATTTGTATGAAAGTGCATAAAACTATAAATACATTATCGGTAATCATTATGAAAGTATATTATAAGTTCTCACCTGAAAAGATTCTTCAAATTCTTCGACTAAGTTGCCACTACCATTGGAAGGCGCCGCCATCTTCGCAATGCAAGTGACAGATAGACTTTAGATAATCACAGACTTCAATCGACATTGATTCACTCAACTTTAGCCAACATAATCAAAGAGTGGCACATATTTATATTCACGCCTCTACTTTTCAACGGGATTACCAGATACTTTGGATCGCCAATTTTATTATAACATTAACATTTATGCGTAAGAAAAGCTATAGGATAAACCAAGTCTATTAAGATAATTTGGAATTTCCTTTTGAATCTTTGTTCAGTTGGATCGCCTAATACGATGGATGGGACGAGGGGCATCAATATTGATAACAGACTTAAATTTGCATCACCAATAACTAATAAGTTTTTTCAAAACTATATGTATTCAAATAAACTAATTCGAAGACGTTTGCTTTTGATTTTAGTTAAGCAAAAATTTGAACTGATTTTTCTTCAACTATATCGTATAAATATTTGATGTGCATAAGATAATAAATATGCATTCACAATCGTACAACCCTTTCAAGGTAGTTAAAGATTAAGTGTCCACTACTTGCCGGTTTGAGCAAATAAGTATACAAATTCACATAATAGTAGATATAGATACCTAAATTTCTAATTATGTCATATAAGAATTAATACACGTAAGCTGCATTAAAGAATTATTAACTCATTCAGAGCCGACGACACGCCTAGCGTGTTTATGATAATTTTAATTGCCAAGCCAACGGAAGTTTTTGATGATAAGTCGAAAAGTACGTGAAACTTTTTATCCAAAATTCATGTACGTAATATTTAGCATACGTATAACTAGATATTCGTGTGGTTTTGAGTTCTTAACAAGTTATGTTTATATAAAAAAAAATACCCAATGCCAAGAATTATGCTACCAAAGGTTCTAAAAATGTCTGAAATTTATTTAGTTTTTATTTTCAATAAATTGACTACATTCGATAGTTTTGTAGTTGCAATTACGTTTATCGGTGGATTTATTTCAACATTAGTACATATTATGTTTCTGTGCATTTTTTGCTGCTGTTTTTGGTGAGCCTAGGTAATAAGTATTTGAAGGTCATAAAAACCAAAGCTACAAGAATATTTACAATCGCAAAGTGTTAATAAAACATGCGACTTCTTCAAAATGTATTTGAATATCAAATTTATTTTTAATTTAAATGAAAATTATAACTAAGTTTAAGAACCATAGGTTATTTAATGTTCCCCTTTACAATAATACCTATTTTGAAATTCGCGGAGCCACGGACACGCCTAGCGTGTTCACGATCGTTTGTATGGCAGCTCTTATAGTTGCTAAAAAATACTATGGCATTGAATAGGTTAATATTAAATATATGTTGAAAATAAGGTAAAAGAAATCAAAGGAATTTTTAGATGATTTTATATTTAAATTCATATTCTTAGCACACTTACATAATTATTTATAACAGATTAATTTCTTTCTAACAATGATGTATTTCAATATCATAACGGGTAAAACTCCTTAGATACTTATGAAATGTTTTATTTTATTGTGTATTTGATTGGATTTGCTTAGTAAGATACAATAAATTTCAAATGCTTTTTTATTGATCTAACATTTCTGCTTGGCTTCTTAGTATTAAAAACAATTTAATTTAGTTACTATTATCAAAGGAAATACATATAGGAAGTCTACAAATTGTCGGTTTGTATGATTTCTATTACGCACCAAACGTCAAGCCAAACAAAAAATAAATAAAATAAAATAACCTATGAAGCTTGTAGTGTTGTTTGTGTTTATTAGAATCGATTTATTCCGTGAATAGAACTAATTAAAGCGAAATAATTAATTTATTATAAAGAAAAGCTGTGAAAAAAGACCGCCATGGCAGATGCGGCTGCCAGGCAGCTCCAGTACGAGTACAAAGCGGTAAGATTACACCACAATTTTCTATGACGTATCTAACCGTTTTTAACCAATTTTTTCATTAAATTTACACATTATACATAGAAATAAACACTTATTTACCATTAAACACCCATATTCATTAAGTTTTGCCTATAAAATGCAGGTAAAAACGGTACTAAACTTGAACGCTATTCACAGAACTCAAACTTGGTACTTCAAGCTGATGTACGTCTGATAGAGAGAAGAGGGCGTGATGAGGCGACTGGGGAAGTTCTGTCCCTGTCCGGGAAGCTCACTGGCACCAAGATGGGTGACCGAGCCCAGAGAACAAAGCCAGAGAAAGCGGAGGAGAGGAAAGCTAAGTATGTGATTATTGTACATACATACATACATACGCTTCACGACTTGTGTATACACACTCCCTTTTTATTATGGCGGGGTAGTCAGTGGCTTGAATGCCCATCGCTGAAATTTTGAAGGCTTGTTAGGTATGGGTCATTCGAAGTCTGCGTATCACTCGATAGACAGCACCCAACGTGATAGGTAGTGAACGGTATCACCGTATATAGGCACTGACTATTACCTATCCTGAGGGATAAGCAGGTTTCCTTACGATGTTTTCCCTCACCATTAGCGACTGTAAATTATGTACGTAAATGAAAAACACATATTTAAGTTTCATTCATTGGTACATGCCAGACTCGGGATCCGAACCTAGGACCTTTCTCATACGAAGTCCGAGGTCTTACCCACTGGGCTACAGCCGCTGGGCGGTGATTATTGTATTTGTGTATTATAAATTGTTTGTATTGTAAATTTTACGCAGATAATTTACAATTTACTGAGTTATTGCAATTCACGAATTGTAGGAGGTGATAAAGGTCTAGATGTAAATGAAAATTATTTGATATCAATACAAGAACCTGTCACCGTTTTAAGTGAATTTTTCATATCATCTCAGTTCCTTAGGTATTCTTTAGCAAACATAAATGGTATTATTAGTAATTTTAAGCAACCTAATACCATCATATGATTGCAGTCTTTCTTAAAACAATAAGTAATAATATTGTAAGAAACTATTACACCAAATGTAACTACATACATACTCATCATGCCTAATTCCCTGTAGAGGGGTAGGCAGAGATCAGAGATCCCCATTTGTTCTTGACAGACCACTTTCGCTTCATTGATACTCAAACATCTTCTCATACACATTTGGCAGTTATAGGTAATCCTAATGCACCCATTTTCGATATGCCATCTATCTGACTGTCATATTTCTCTTTGGGCCGGCCCCTATGTAATCGCCCTTCCACTTAACACATATATATTCCTTTTGTCAATCTGCTATAATGTTCTGTTCAATCTTAGTCACTACATCTTCTTTCAAACCGCAACCTTCCCTTATCACTATATTTAATGGAATTGAACTAGACCCTTGCTAAGTACATTTAAACCTGCAAAACTCTTTTGTTTCTACCAAATGTAATTAAAGCACTTTTTTACAACTATACTTATACTTACAGACGCCAGAAACGCGACGAAGCTACCTATGAACTGACCAAATCCAAATCGGCCAAAGTGGCCTGGTCTGAGGATGATGCGCCAGGTGTTCTGTACAGACCGAGGGGTCAGAATACGAGGCATGCGTACGAGCTGATGTTGAGCTTCATGCAAGGGTCTCTGGGAGATCAGCCCCGGGATATATTGTGCGGGGCTTGTGATGAGGTACATTGTTATCAATTATTTTTTAAGTATCATATTATTTATAGTATATTCGCATTAAGAAAATAGTGACGTCATCATGACTCCACGATTTGACAACTGTTGTTCGCCATTGGTCGAAGAGATTTGTTTTCTCATTATCTCACGTCTTATTGGTCAGTTTACTTTTGAAAATCATGACGTCACTATTTACTTAACTCGATTGGACTATAAGTCTTTTTAATGTTGTGATTTCTTTCTGATAATACGATAAATTTCATATTAGTATTAGTATAATATTCTATGCATAAGGCAGACTATAGCCTTTGATGACAGGGCAACAATGTGTAATAATAATATACCATATTATATCAATTGAACTAGCCCCTCATGGAGTTAAGCATTTATTAAAGAAATATTTACTCATTATAAAGATAAATAAATACATATATAGACTGGAAAGCAGAAGTAAAGACTTAACTCTGCCCCTTGTGGGAAACGAACCTGGTATCTCTTGATTCATGTCCAGGTGGTACTCCACTATTGACATTTCCGTACTTTCAGTTGCCACTGAAACACCACTGACTTGCTATTGAGGCACAACTGTAGCACATCAAAATATTACCATGCCACTTTTACAGCCGAGACGCAGTAGCTACGCAGTTGTGTAGCTGTCAAAGTTAATTAGTGGAGTAAGGGCCCTTGTATTATGTCTCTTATTGTCAACAGGTCCTCCTAGTGCTAAAGAACGACAGACTCAAAGATCCGGAGAAGAAGAAAGAGGTGGAGGCACTACTGGGACCGTTGCCAGATGAAAGATTCGCCTTGTTAGTGAATCTAGGTAAGAATGTACTATGTAACATATAAAGATATATAAGAAGATGTAGTGACTAAGATTGAAAAGAGCATGCTTCGATGGTTTGGTCATGTTTATTTATTTATTTATTTGGAAACCTAACGGATACAAATTATAGTTTAAGTTTTTTTTTTTTCGTGTTCAATCTTTTATTCATAAATTCAAATGAAGTTATATACAATAAAAAAAGGAATCAAAACTAACAAAATATTTACAAACTTAAAACTAAAAGTATAAGCCTTAAAAATAATAATTCAATTTGTTCCTAAAATGGATCCACAATGAACAAGACATGATAGAAAGCAATCGATAGAACTAAAACTAAAAGTTAAACTAAACATTACTTACAAGAAAGGGAAAGTTGTGTTGAGTGTGTTATGCGGATGAATGATAATAGATTGACAAAAGGAATATATGTGCGTGAAGTGGAAGGGCGGTTACGTAGGGGCTGGCCTAATAAGACATATAACAGTCAGATTGAAAAAAGGTGACGTTAGGAGCCTTATAACCGCCGAGAGTGTATGAGAAGATGTATAAATGTCAATGAGGTGAAATTGGTCTGTCAGGATCGGGACAAATGGGGATCCGTGATCTCTGCCTACCCCTCTACAGGGAATCAGGCGTGATGTGTATGTATGTGTGTATATATATACATTACTTGTCCTTATTTCATTTTGAGATGGACAGAACCTCGGAGACATGGTAATAGTGGAAAAATCTTCATTTAATCATGCTAGTCTGAGAAAATAACTAAATAACTAGCTGCCATTCTTTTATGCATGTCGTAGGAGGTGACTAAGGGACTAGGGGTAAATGAAATCAATTAGGCGATGGGCTAGCAACCTGTTACCAATGTTACATCATCATCATATGTCACGATATAACATCACAAGTCCATCAAATGAATAGTTATAATAAAAACTGACCCAGGTTATGTTATTGTGTCTCTGAGGTTCTTTCCACCCGAAATATAATCAACGAAAGATAATATTTTATCTTTATTATATTTTAGTATGTTTATTATAATTTATCATTGATATGGCGACCGCATCTCGGTAAACGTAGTGTAGGACGGCCCCCTGCCAGATGGACCGATGACCTGAAAAAGGTCGCTGGTTGGTTGGCTGAGGGCCACGAGTGATCGTGTTTTGTGGCGTTACCTTGGGGAGGCCTACGTCCAGCAGTGGACTGATATAGGCTGATTTATTGATTGATTGATGCATAATAATTCTTATCACCTATCTGAATGTCATATTGGGCCGGCTTCTGATCTGTTCTGTCATGTTCTTTGACTTTACCACCATATATTGCATATTATTAATGCCATTGAATGATAGAATTAAAAATAGTGTGATAAGGTAAAGTTGCGGTTTGAAAGAAGATGTAGTGACTAAGCTTGAAAAGGGCATGCTTCAATAGTTTAGATGTTATGCGGATTAATGAAAGTAGATTGACAGAGGAAATATAGAATTATAGTATTTAGATACATACATCTATACTAATATTATAAAATTGAAAAGTTTGTTTGTTTAAACGCGCTAATCTCAGGAACTACTGGTTCGAATTAAAAAATTCTTTTCGTGTTAGATAGATCATTTATTGAGGAAGGCTTTAGGCTATACAACACCCTGCTACTAATAGGAGCGAAGAATATATATAATATAATATATACTTTCACATCCTTTTCACTGTTGCAATGTATCAGAATTTTTTTTTTTTTTTTTTTTTTTATTCTTTATTAAGCCATTCATCACTAGGGTTATGTCGGCTGAAGTACAAACACTGATGCCTCGGCGTTTGAACTTCTTGTTATTCCATCGCCATGGTTACACCAACGCCGCCAGCCGCTACAACCGAAGAAAAACGAATTCGAAGCTCCAATTCTTCTCTTCCTTGTTCTTCGGTTTGTTCCAGTCGAGGATCCAAATATAATCCCAAAGCAAACATATTTAGCCAATTTGGCATCACAACTGACTAAAAATCATCCGAAAATAATTATTTGTGCTTTCAACTTTCACTGAGCTGCTGACTTTGTTGACGCACCATAGACGACTGTATCAGTATTATTAATAAACTTAATTCCGTGAATAGGTAAAAAGATAACGGACTTCAACGTGGGAGCGGAGGCGCAGTCCAACGCAGAAATCGATGAGAAGTACGGCATCAATGTGCAGTTTGAAGAGTCTTCTGATGAGGATGATGAGGATGCTTATGGCGAGGTATGTTTAAACACTTTCACAACTATTATTAAAATAAATAAAATAAAATCACATTATTCACAAAGACACAAGACAAACGACGACAGAAACAAAAATGGAAAACATCTATTTGATGGTAAAACAAAAAGACAAACGCATTCACGACCATTAACCCTTGCAGGGTAGTCTGAGGTTTCCATCTCCGCAATTGCGAAGGTAGTAATTCTATGGCCACTTCAAACCCACGTGTTGATCAGATAGTCAGTACTCAATGTGACAGGTGGTAAGCCATGTCGCCATTTACAAGCACTAACTATTACCTGTTTGGGGAACAGGTAGGTTTCGTCACGATGTTTTCCCTCACCGTGTTCAACATAAGTAAAATAGTCTGTAAAATGTAACTTGATTCGCCTGATGTAATTATGAAAATAACCTTTTCAGGACGTTCCGTTAATTCATTTTTACACACGAATGAATATCTATATAAATAATAATATATAAAATAATACTATATATAAACATATAATATATAAATAATTCTATATAAAGAATAGTTTATAAAAGAGTAAAAAGAAATTTTGCACAGGGTTTTCCTTAAAAAAATTAATGTTGAATTGATTTCTCGAAAAGCGAAAAAATCTTAAATCAAACGTTTATGAAAAATATTGCCCTATGGTTTATGACAAAGTCGTTTCAATAATTAACTATTTACTAACGACAAAACGACAAAAAATTGCTTAATGACATTATTTTTATTTCTATTTTCCCATAATCACAAACAAATAAAAACGTATCTACAATAATTTTCTAGCGATACAGAATTTGGCGGGTTACGATCTGTGATATCATTTAATATGTATTATTTATAATATTTTTACGTATTTTATTTTAATAACTCTAAAAATGGTTAATTAAAATAATATATTGTATGTAATAACATATGTAGTTTATCGATATCGCTGTTTATCCATTAAAGAATTCTGACCGTGAACGAATCAAGTTACTGTTTACAGAAAATAGCTAACTTCTCGGCTTGTCGTAAGAGGCAATCAAGGGACTAGGGTAATGGAATCAATTGGGCAATAGGCCAGCAACCTGTCCCTATGTTGCATAAGAAGAATAAAGAGCATAAGATAAGGATTAAAGGACTTGAATGTATATGTATTAAATCTTCCACCAGATAAGAGAAGAAGATAAAGAAGACGGCGAGGGTTCGGAGAACGAGAAGGAAGGAAGCAGTGGCGAGGAGGACAGCGATGCAGAGGGCAAGAAGAATGCCATACACACTAATGTAAGTACCATAATTAATACATACATACCAATGTAAATACCATAATTTATACATACATACATACTAATGTAAGTACCATAATTCTGTGGTGGTTAGGAAAAAGGGGATGAGTCAACATTTTTGTATAATGTGATTTTTACGTATTCGGAAATTAAATACTAATAATTTTAAGGTAAAAAGGAGATATGTCATAAATTTGGCATTGTCTGGTTCATTGACTTGTAAGACAAAAGGGGACGCATGCAATTTGTTATTATTCTGGAAAAGAAAAAGAGAGTCGAGTTGAGTCAAAAATGTTGACTCATCCCCTTTTTCCTAACCACCACAGAATTTGTACATACATACACATCACGCCTGATTCCCTGTAGAGTATCAATATTTGTATGGAAACTAGCGTGGTATTACGCGGGGTGAAACGAGGTACGCGGGATGGAGGGGAGATATTACAACCAATCAAAACACGGCATTTGTGAGACAAAACATAGGTATATTCTTTCTACATACATACACATCACGCCTGATTCCCTGTAGAGGGATAGGCAGGTCGGATCCCCATTTGTCCCACTGACAAACCACTTTCGCACCATTGACATTCATACATCCGTTTATACACTCTCACCATAATTTATCTACTTCCTATCCCGTGCTAATCAGGGACGCAAAGGAATGCAAAACAGTTGTCTTCTGCCCTGCATGTCGTAGAGGACTAGGGGTAAATAGAATCTATTGGGCGATGGGCTAATAATCTGTCACCGATGATTTGTACGAGTATCTATACCACGAACCAAATATAAAGAGGACCCGGCGTAAGCAGCGGTCCCCGTTACGCGGTGCGGAGTCCAAATGGCGTGTTTTAATTGGTGCGGAGTCTAAAAATGTGTAGTAGAGAGAAGATACCTGATTTGATTGGCCGAAGCCGTGTTTTAATTGGTTGTAATATCTCCCCTCCATCCCGCGTACCTCGTTTCACCCCGCGTAGTGCCACGCTAGTTTCCATACAAATATTGCATAAAAAATCGTGAAATCGTTACAGGGGATCGGTGATAGCCAGTGCCTGTATACGGCGATACGGTTCACTACCTATCACGTTGGTTGCTGTCTATCTAGTAAAACGCGGGCTTCGAGTGATCCATACCTAACATGCCTTCGAAATTTCGCTACAATAAAACGGGAGTGTGTATACACAAGTCGTAAAGCGTATGTTTATATTTTCATGTTTAATGTATCTATACTAATATTATAAAGCTGAAGAGTTTGTTTGAACGCGCTAATCTCAGGAACTACTGGTTCGAATTCTAAAATTATTTTTGTGTTAGATAGACCATTTATTGAAGAAGGATTAAGGCAATATCACATTACCCTGCTACTAATAGGAGCGAAGAATATAATGTAAAAACCAAAATATAATTACAGTGCCATCTATGTTTCATGTAATGAAAACTTCTGAAAAAATAAAAATGTGGCAAATTATTTAATTTGCTTGTAAATAAATAAATATATGATATGAAATGAAAATCAAATGAAAATCTTTTTATTCAAAATAATAAAATCACTTATTGAAAGTAAAAAAAAACATTTTTCATAAAAAAAAAATGTCATTAGTATACTTACACTAATTATTAAAATAAATCAAATTAAACTATTATAAACCATACCCTTCATATTTCAGTTAACTGAAGAACAAAATCAGAAGCGTAGGGACCTATCCCTTCACCCAATGGACATAGACGCCTATTGGCTGCAGCGACGCCTATCCAGACATTTCCCTGACGCCATGGTGTCACAGGCCAAGAGTACCGAGGTATGAACGAAAAGACAATTGCAATGTAATTTTAATTTTAACTATTTATTTTTTGACAATTTTTGACATTTTTATAATTAATTTGTACGCCGAAGCATGACGGCAGACCATGATGAGACCCTGTAACTTGGATTAAGATCTTTTGTACACATGTTTCACAAATAAATAGATTTTGATTTTGACAAAAGCTTTCAGGACCGTTAGTCATAGGATCAGGTGTCCATCTCTGCAAGCGGAGGTAGTGATTCTATGGACACCTCGATCTACGTGTTGACTAAGTTAGTAATCAATGTGACAGGTTGTAAGATATGTCGCCATTTACAAGAACTATAGGCTATTCGCGTTAAGTAAATAGTGACGTCATGAAAATCTGATGTTTAACTAGCCAATGAGATGTGAGTGAATGAGAAAACAACTCACATTGACCAATCGCAAACAACCGTTGTCACGTCTCATTGGTCAAATCGTTTGGGTAATGATGACGTCACTATTTTATTAATGCGAATACACTGTAAAGACAAACGCGTTCACTACCGTTAGTCAAGTTCAGGTGTCCATCTCCGCAAGCGAAGGTAGTGGTTCTATGGACACCTCGAATCCACGTGTTGACCAGATACTCAATGTGACAGGTTGTAAGCCATGTCGCCATTTACAAGAACTATTACCTGTTCGGGGAACAGGTAGGTTATCTCACGATGTTTTCTCTCACCGTAGTATTCGACGCATTTCGTAAATGTATTTATATGGAAGTTGGGAATATAGGAATAAGTATAATACGAATAAGTTAAAGAGGGTCACAAACCGATATACAAAGAAGACGCGGCGAAAGCCCTGTACGTGGATTGAAAGAAAGAAAGAAAAAAAACTTTATTCACTAACATACAAAAACATAAACATTGGATTGGAGGGAAAATGGCGTCTGTGACGTTATCAAACAGCTGTCTAAGGGGCGGGGCTTAACACTCCGTTCTTATCATTCTTAGGACAAATTTTGATACTTTTGCTAATCCACTATCAAATTCACACAGTTACTGAAGTGATATTGAATTACGGTTGTGCTTAAACGCATTAGTAGACTTGGGTCCCTGAACGCTAATAGGTCCCGGGTTCTATTCCCGATGGAGGCAGAGTTAAGATCTGAGTTTTCTACTGCTTTCCAGTCTGGTTGATTATATATATACTATATATGCATCTCTTTTTATATAATAAGTATATATTTCTCAAATATTCGTTGATTAATACCCTTAACACACGTCTTAAATGAACTTACCAAAGGGCTAGTTCAATTAGTGTAATGATGTCCTAAAATTTTATTAACATTATAATTAAAAAGAACCTTTAACAGAGAATATAAATATAGATATTTTAATTAATAGAATACTAACAAGCTGCCGTTCTTCCCGGCATGTCTTAGAAGGCGACTAAGGGACTAAAGGTCAATTGAACCTATCTGTCCCGTCCTGAACGATTGTAACATATGTAGTAATAATATTTGGGACGCTATTACGCTAATTCAACAAGCCCCTTGGTAAGTTCATTAATGACGTGTGTTAAGGGTACTAGTCAACGTATATTTAAGAAATATATACTTATTATACATAGATAAATACATATATAGCATCTATAATCAACGACCAGACTGGAATGCAGTAGAAAAGCGTAGTTCTTACTGCCTCCACCGGTAATCTTTGGGACCTCACGATTAGCGTTCATGTGCTTAACCAATCGCGCCACGGAGGTCGTCAATGTAAAGAAAGAAAGAAAAAAAACATTTATTCACTGCTAAACATACACATTTTGACATAACACTATTTATACACACTTGGATAAAACAACAATACTCGTACATATAAGGAGTAGGCACTTGATGCAGTGAAAAGGTGCTGTCTCAGTATTTCATGCAGCTAAGCAGCATCACTGATCCTCCGACAGCAACCAAACCTAAGTCTGTCACTATAGGCTATTCGCGTTAAGTAAATAGTGACGTCATGATAATCAGAGGTTAAACTTGCCAATGAGACATGAGTAAATGAGAAAACAAGTCACATTGACCAATCGCAGACATTCGTTGTCACGTTTCATTGGTCAAATCGTTTGGGTAATGATGACGTCACTATTTTCTTAACGCGAATACACTATAGCTGATTATCATATATATGTATGTGTTTATAGAGCATTATAATTCTATATACCCTTGCAGGTAATAAAAGCCCTGGCGGACGCGGCAGATGATCGTGATCTGGAGAACCGGCTGGTCCTGCTTCTGGGGTATGACTGCTTCGACCTCGTCAAGATCCTCACCCGATGCCGGTATATGAGTAAGTGGTTTTCATATATTATTTTATTAGTTACTAGCGACCCGCTCCGGCTTCGCAGGGGTATAAAATATACATATAGCCTATTCCACTATTTAATGGATGTTATCATACATATAAACCTTCCTCTTGAATCACTCTATCTATTAAAAGAAACCGCATCAAAATCCGTTGCGTAGTTTCAAAGATTTAAGCATACAAAGGGACATAGGGACAGAGAAAGCGACTTTTATACTGTGTAGTGAAGACCACGAACCAAATATAAAGAGGACCCGGCGTAAGGAGCGGTCCCCGTCACGGGGTGCGGAGTCCAAATGGCGTGTTTTAATTGGTGCGGAGTCTAAAAATGTGTAGTAGAAAGAAGATACCTAATTTGATTGGCCGATGCCGTGTTTTGATTGGTTGTAATATCTCCCCTCTATCTCGCGTACCTCGTTTCACCCCGCGTAATGCCGCGCTAGTTTCCATACAAGTATTGCGTAAGGCCCACTCCTCTTAGTAATTACTCCATAGTTAAGACTATTTAAAACCGGCTAAATTAAACGAGTGTCTGATATTGGTAGAATTGTCGCTACCCAGATCTGAAAGATAGAACGAAAATAAGAAAGAAATATAATAAATATAAGAAAGAATAAAATAATAATAATAAAAGCGTTTATTTACAACCACAAAAACATACACAATACGAAACGTTTACAATTAAAACATACAAACTAAGGGGTATAACTTGTGCATGTTATGGCCGCAACAAAAGAGTTCCAACTCAGCTGGGAATGTTGTATAAACAAAATGGAAGAATTTAATGTATTACTTCTTAGAATGAATATTGTGCGTATATGTTGTCGATTCGAAATATTTTTTTATATATTTTTTGGATAATATTTCGATCGAAATTACCGACAAGTACAATATTACTTATAAACAAAGATGGCTTTTGTAAAAACCAAGGCCGTAATATGAGTTTCGCATTTAAGTACATAATTTACAGTCGCCAATGGTTAGGGAAAACATCGTGAGGACACCTGCCCGTCCCTCGGGATAGGTAATAGTTAGTGCCTATATACGGCGATACGGTTCACTACCTATCACGTTGGGTGCTGTCTATCTAGTGATACGCGGGCTTCGAATGACCCATACCTAACATACCTTCGAAATTTCGAAGATGGTCACTCAAGTTAACTACCCCGCTACAATAAAAAAGGGAGTGTGTGTACACAAGTCGTGAAGCGTATGTTTATGTAATAGAATAATGTACGTTTCAGTAAATCCTTTTATTTTTCCACCAGTTCTCTTATTGACGGCAGAGTTAAGAACTACGCTTTTCTTTTGCTTTCCAGTCTGTTCATATTAATCAATCTATCTATAACAAGTATACATCACTACATAGTATGAAACAAAGTCGCTTTCTCTGTCCCTATGTCCCTTTGTATGGTTAAATCTTTGAAACTACGCAACGGATTTTGATGCGGTATTTTCAATAGATAGAGTGATTTATATGTATAATAACATCCATTAAATAGTGGAGTAGGCTATATATTTTATACCCGTGCAAAGCCGGAGCGGGTCGCTAGTTTCTTGAATATATATCGACTAGTACCCTTAAACACAAGTTTTAAACAAACGTACCAAGCGGCTAGTTCAATTGGTGTAATAGTGTCCTAATTATTATTTATTCCCAGTTCTCTACTGCACGAAATTGGCGTCGGCGCAATCTGACAGCGAACGTCAGTCAATCAGAGATGAGATGTCAAAACAGCCTCATTTACACAAGATACTGGCTTTACTAGATACAGGGAAGGCAGATGAGGAGGTGAGTGTATATGTAGCATATATAACATATATATACGGGTGCTTCAAAAAAATGTATACACACTTTGAACTACCATAGAAAATTTATTTACCGTTCTACAAAGTTAAATTTCAGGAAAATACAAAGCTGAATGTCCAATGTAAATGAAACATAAATAACAAATGTTAATACTGTTCAAATTAGTGACCTGCAGCATCAATACAATTCTGAGTACGAGTCACCACAGATTCTGTACATCGTATCAAAACGTCCAATGAGATTTCTCTACACACTGCTTGAATCTCATTCCACAGAATGTCTAGGTTACGTGGTTTACGTTTGTACACCTCATCTTTTACTGTGCCCCGATAGATAGTAGAGCGGGAAACTACTATAGTTTAAAGTGTGTATACATTTTTTTTGAAGTACAAGGTATATATACTAATATTATAAAGCTGAAGAGTTTGTTTGTTTGAACGCGCTAATCTCAGGGACACTCAAACTAACCTCCAATCTATTTTATGTGTTGTGTATTATCTAATTCTATGGACACCTCGAACCCACGTGTTAACCAGATAGTCAGTACTCAATGTGACAGGTGGTCAGCCATGTCGCCATTTACAAGCACTAACTATTACCTGTTCGGGGAACAGGTAGGTTTCCTCACGATGTTTTCCCTCACCGTAAAACTTCGCAATTGCGGAGATGGAAACCTGAACCTCTGACTACCCCGTAAGGGTTAATGGTCGTGAATGCGTTTGTTTTTTTGTTGTATTATGTAATCCAATTATTGTCTTTGAATTCTATTGTATGTTGGATATTGTATGTAATTGATGTGAATGTTTAAAGATATTATTATCATCTATACTAATATTATAAAGCTGAAGAGTTTGTTTGTTTGAAGGAACTACTGGTTCGAATTCAAATATTCTTTTTGTGTTAGATAGACCATTTATTGAGGAAGGCTTTAGGCTATTTAACATCACCCTGCTACTAATAGGAGCGAAGAATATAATGTAAAAATCAATTTATAATTACAGTGCCATCTATGTTTCATGTAATTAAAACTTGTGAAGAAATAAAAATATGGCAAATTATTTGATATTGCTTGTATGTGATATTTATGAACCTTATATTGAATAAACCTAACTTAACCTGCTCGATGGCCTGATGATCTGTCGAAGGTAGCTGGCTCGCTCTGGACTAGAAAAACAGAAAACCGCGCACAGTGAAGGAAGATTGGAGAGGCATATGCCCTACGGTGGACGAATTATAGTGTATTCGCATTAAGAAAATAGTGACGTCATCATTACCCAAACGATTTGACCAATGAGACGTGACAACGAATGTCTGCGATTGGTCAATGTGACTTGTTTTCTCATTTACTCACGTCTCATTGGCCAGTTTAACCTCTGATTATCATGACGTCACTATTTATTTAACGCGAATAGCCTATAGTGTTGTAAAGAAGAAGAAGAAGAATATTGAATAAAAAGCATGCTATTTCATTCCATAGGCCGCCCAAAAGTCGGAACAGCCGCGCAAACGTCAGAAACTCGAACCGGAAGTGACGGAGGCTGGTCAGGTGACAGGCAACCGGAAACAGCTGGCCTTGGAGGAGTTGGTCTTCGCGTGCGGGTCCCATTTCATGGCGAATAAGCGGTGTCAATTGCCAGACGGATCTTTCCGGAAACAGCGGAAAGGTGAGTTTATTTATTTGATTATTTATTTATTCAGTAACAACATATGTACAGTCAGCGCTAAAAGTGCAGTCCCAGTAATTTTTTATAAGGTTAAAGTTTTTTGTTTTTATTCTTTATTAAGCCATTCACTACTAAGGTTATGTCGGCTGAAGTACAAACACTGATGCCACGGCGTTTGAACTTCTTGTTATTCCATCGCCTTGGTTACACCAACGCCGCCAGCCACTGCAACCGAAGAAAAACGAAGTCGAAGCTCCAATGCTGCTCTTCTTTGTTCTTCGGTTCGTTCCAGTTGAGAATCCCAATAACCGAACATATTTAGTCAGTTTGGCATCACGATTGACTAAATATTCAGCCGAAAATAATTATTTGTATTTTCAACTTTCACTGAGCTGCTGACTTTGTTGACGCACCATAGACGACTGAAGGTTTAAGTTTATAAGAACAAAAGACAATATTTGACATTTTAAAACTGCCGCCACTATGCATTGTCATGGCCACTATACGTTCGCGTGCTTCGAAATTTAAAATATTGTCTTTTGTTCTTATAAACGTAAACTGTATAAAAAGTTACTGGGACTGCACTTTTAGCAATGACTGTACATTGTATTTGAATATCTTAAAAATAACATTTATGTAACTTAAAAACATTGATAAATCATAAAATATATTAAGCAATTATACAAGATTACACAACCAAAACACGGACCATCATAAATCCTCAACAGAATATATGTATGTACTTGAGCATGTACCAATGGAAATGAAGTTTAATAAATTTCTATGTACATTTTCGTAATAAAAATACATTTACGAAATGCGTCGAATACTACTGTGAGGGAAAAACATCGTGAGAAAACCTACCTGTTCCCCGAACAGGTAATAGTTAGTACTTGTAAATGGCGTCATGGCTTACCACCTGTCACGTTGAGTACTAACTATCTGGTTAACACGTGCGTGGGTTAACGCGAGGTGGCCATAGAATTACTACCTTCGCAATTGCGAAGATGGACACCTGAACCTCTGACTACCCCGTAAGGGTTAATGTTCGTGAACGCGTACGTACGTAGAATATATGTAGTCATTTTTTGAAAACGTCATTCTTTAATAATTTAATATAATTACTGTTTCCCACACTTATTATTGTTGCGGCGTAGTCAGAGGCCAGAGTCTCCGAAATGTCGAAGGTATGTTAGGTATGGGTCACTCGAAGTCCGCGTTTCACTAGATAGACTCTCCTGTAAAGTTTGCTAAAAGCGTTTACGCCAGTGCGCCGTTAGGTGTCGGTATGTTATGTTTTAAGTCATCAACATCATCAGCCTATCTGAATCCACTGCTGGACATAGGCCTCCCCCAAATGACGCCACTTCTCCCTGTCAGTGGCCGTTCGCATCCATTCGATGCCGGCCAACCTGCGCAGGTCGTCTTCCCACCTTGCCAGGGGGCGTCCCACACTACCTTTACTGAGACGCGGTCTCCACTCTAGGACTTTTTTGCTCCAGCGACACTTAGTCCTTCTGCATACGTGACCAGCCTTCTCAGTGTGCTAATTCTTTTCATAATGTCGGTTACTTTAGTTGTTATGTTGTATGTACTGATTAATTATTAATATAAATATACATATACCTTCCAGGTTACGAAGAAGTGCATGTACCAGCCTTGAAGCCAAAGCCGTTTGAAGATGGGGAAACTCTGCTGTCAGTGGATAAGCTGCCTAAATACGTGCAGCCGGCGTTCGAAGGGTTCAAGACGCTTAATCGGATACAGGTAAGGAAGAAAGAGTGATAGGAAATATGTACATTTACGTCCTTTTCAGGTGGTCAGAACCTTATTTTATTAACTATGTGAGACCGGGTCATATCACGATAAATTAATAAAGATATCTGATTACCTTTATTTTGCACGACGTTTCGACCCAGTTGCATAGGCCGTGGTCGCGGGAAGACTATAGTATATTCGCTTTAAGAAAATAGTGACGTCATCATTACCCAAACGATTTGACCAATGAGACGTGACAACGAATGTCTGCGATTGGTCAATGTGACTTCTTTTCTCATTCATTCACGTCTCATTGGCAAGTTTAACCTCTGATTATCATGACGTCACTATTTTCTTAACGCGAATACACTATAGAAGTAGATAATATGTACATTTACGTCCTTTTGAGGTGGTCAGAACCTCGTCGTAATATCTCCTAGGTCACTTTTACCACTAAGGTTATGTCGGCTCAAGTACAAACACTGATACCATGGCGTTTGCACTTGTTATTCAGTCGCCATGGTTACGCCAACGCCGCCAGCCGCTACAACCGAAGAAAAACGAAGTCGACGTCCAATTCTTCTCCTCTTCCTTGTTCTTCGGTTCGTTCCAGTTGAGGATCCAAATATAATCCCAAAGCAAACATATTTAGCTAGTTTGGCATCACAATAAACTAAATATAGAAAATAAATATTCGTATCTTGAACTTTCACTGAGCTGCTGACTTTGTTGACGAACCACTGTCGACGACTGTCCTGGGTGACTTATTAGCATGAATACTGGGGGTTGCGATGTCATAATAGAAAATCAGTGACAGGTTGCTAGCCTATCGCAGAATGAATCCTTTGTATCCCTAGTCCCTTAGATACCTCATACGATAAGCCGTGAATAAAGGAATTAGTAGAGCCAAAATAGTAGGTACAGTAAGACGCTGTATTTCACGTAGTATATATATAGATCAAATTAGAGGCATTCTTCTCAAGGCGGTTGCAGTTACCTTGGAAATCAAGTCCACTAATGCTTCTTGTTAAATATAACTTCAGTAATGATAAAAAGTTGTTAATGCAATAGCAAGAGTGACATTGGCCATTTTATAACGCGACATTTGACTTTTACCTACCTAATGGTTAAATTCGATTCTTTGTCTCATCGACTATCAACTTCAAACTATTACTAAATGATTTTGTACTGTTATTTTGGAAAAACTTTTGTGGACTTGGCCCCCAGAAGACCATATATAAGATGGTTCATGAGTGTGAGTTAAGCCAGAGAGATTTGTTCCACTTGCGTATCATACATTTACCTGCATATCCTTTCTTTAATTAGCCTTATTAAGGTTATGTACATACACTTAGGGGCCGGCCCAATAAGACTTATGACAGCCAGATAAAGGACATATTGAAAATGGATGACCTAAGAAGTACTTATAGCCTCAGAATGTATTCAAAAGTGTATGGTCGTGATTCCTAACTACTTCTCAGTACCTGTTATGGATAAATATACATAATTATGGGATAAAACAATCCCTGTCGATGCACATAACCTCGGATTTTATACAGAACATTCCTGATAGTAGTTTTAAGAGATTCGCGATTTATACTCATGATTAGTAACAAACGGGACCTATCGCGTAAGTTTTTATATAATATATAAACGTCGGGCTAATAAAGGTAACTTTATTATATAAAAACTTACACGATAAGTCCCGTTTGTTATTAATCATTCCTGATAGGTTGCTAGCCCATCACCCAATAAACCCATTATTAAACTAGTTTTCCTTCCAACAGAGTCGCATAGCCCCCGCCGCGCTTGAGTCAGACGAAAACCTCTTAGTCTGCGCTCCGACCGGCGCCGGCAAGACCAACGTGGCCCTCCTCTGTATCATGAGGGAAGTGGGCAAGCACGTCAATGAAGATGGCACGGTGAACACTGGAGACTTGAAGATGATCTATGTTGCGCCTATGAGATCGCTCGTGCAGGAAATGGTAAGTGCGGGGGTCGGAGGGGGGTGAATAAAGGCCACGCCCATTTTGATACTATAACATACATTTCACGACTTGTATGCACACTCACTTGACAACCTCCGTGATGCGATCTATATATCATATATACATCTTTATATACATATCATGTATAGTTTGACGACCTCCGTGGCGCGATCGGTTAGCCGCCTTCGCTAATCGTGAGGTCCCAAAGATTCCCGGTGGAGGCATTAAGAACTACGCTTTTCTGCTGCTTTACAGTCTGGTTGTTGATTATATATGCTATATATGTATTTATCTATGTATAATATGTATGTATTTGTTAAATATACGTTGACTAGTACCTTAAGCACAAGTCTTAAATGAACTTACCAAGGGGCTAGTTCAATTGGTGTAATAGTATACAAATATTATTATTATTATAAAAATATAAAATATGTACATTCACTTCATGCCCGATTCCCTGTTGAGAGGTGAAATGGATCCCCATTTGTCCCGATCCTGACAAACCAGTTTCGCTTCATTGACACTCATACACCATATCATTCACACCACACCACACAGCGGTTATATGTACTTTTAACGTCATCCTTTGTAAATATTTCATGTAATGGCAGCATTCCTCACTTTTTTATCCCGCCAGGGGCGCCAGTGAGAATGGAGACCTGTCAAGTGTCAATTTTTAATCAGTTTCTAATAATCTATTTGTTTTATCAATAGTTCAACGTTGTTTATGATAAAAATGTCGGAAAAATATGTATGTTTAATTTATTATTTATTAAAAATAATTTAATGATACGTATGTTTAATTAAATTATTTAACAAATAGATGTTTATTTACATTATGAAAACGACCGGTTGGGATTTGACAAGTCTTCGTTGACTACAGCGCCACTAATTTGGAACTAAAACAATGTGGCCATTGAAAAATTTCATTCATGACAGAGCAGGGATTCGAACTTAGGACATCTTTTCAGAAGTCAGAAGTGGCGCACAATAGGCTACAGCCGTTTCAATACACACATATATTCACGCCTCTACGTTCCCAACTTGATAGGCAGAGGCTATCGATCGCACATGGTACGGTCCTGACAAATCTCTCTTGTTTCACTCACATCCATTAACCTTCTCATACATACTAATTAATTAATTGCTGATTCAATAATAAATTTGCATAAATATATTATATTGTTGGTACTAACATACATATGTAACTTAGATATTTGTGATAGTAATCTCCTTTCCTGTATATTAACAGGTAGGAAACTTCAGCAAGCGTCTATCCGTGTACAACATCAAGGTGTCAGAATTGACAGGCGATCACCAGCTGACCAGGGAGCAGATTGAACAGACCCAGCTCATCGTTTGCACTCCTGAGAAGTGGGACATCATTACCAGAAAGGGTAAGGAAGGCAGATTTTTATTTATTTATTTACATTTTTCACAATAACACCATTACAGGATTTCCAATACGGTATCATTGACAATACAATATACATTCATAAACAATTTACTAATAAATATTTACACTACTAAACCTAGACAACAATAATTATTTAGAGCATCAGCAGATAGTTGATGTTTGAATAGAGTATCTTTTATACTGTGCTATTAATAATAATAGCATCTTTATTGAGATTTATACATCAAGTATGTACATACATAATCGCCCTTCCACTTCACCCACTTATATGACAACCTCCGTGGTGCTATCTGTTAACGACCTACGCTTATCATGGAGTACCGGGTTCGATTCCCGGTGGAGGCAGAGTTAAGAACTACGCTTTTCGTCTGCTTTCCAGTCTGGTTGTTGATTATATATACTATATATGAATTTATCTATCTGCAATAAGTATGTGTTTCTTAAATATACGTTGACTAGTACCCTTAACACAAGTCTTAAATAATCTAGCTAGTTCAATTGATGTAATAATGTCCAATTATTATTATTGTGTCGCCAAGCATAGTTAACTGACGGTATGGTGTACATAGTATTTGTAACACACCATACGCTTTACGACTTGTGTTTACATACTTACTTTTTTATTGTGGTGTCGTAGTCAGAAGCTAGACATAAATACAATAAGTATGTATTTCTTAACTATACGTTAATAAGTACCCTTCATACTCGTACAAGCCTTAAATATATTTACCAAGGAGCCAATACAATATCTTTGCTTTATACGCACTACCATTTCATTCACTCACTCGCTCATTCAAATCATTCACTCGCTCGTTCAAAACATTCACTCACTCGTTCTTCCAGGTGGCGAGCGCTCGTTCACGAATCTCGTTCGCCTGATCATCATTGACGAGGTCCATTTACTCCACGACGATCGAGGTCCAGTGTTAGAGGCGCTAGTAGCCCGCACTCTGCGTTCTGTGGAGGCGACCCAAGAAGCTGTACGACTAGTGGGGTTGTCAGCCACTCTGCCCAACTATGCTGATGTGGCGGCCTTCCTAAGGGTCACGCCTGATAAGGGGCTGTTCTACTTCGATAATAGTTTTCGGTGAGTGGTTATACGTTGTACTAGGTTTGTATGAGTTGGCGTAATCATGGCAACGCTGATACGTCAGATAGCAAAGGTGGTACTTTGTTTATAAAATATATTACCTACCTATTCTTCGGATACAAACAGGACAAATTAGGTACGTATGTGTTTGTAAATAATACGCGTGTGGATTTAAAAATGCCTCAAAAAAGGTAGGTAACAGTCGGAGCTTGTAAATGGCATCATAATGCACCATCTGTTACATTAGGTACCATAAATATGCTACATCGCTATAGAAAATACGGTAAGAGACTCCATCATAAGTTAAGGTAGGTGCTTGTAAATGGCGTCACGGTGTCCCATTATCGTACCGAATAAGGTACTCTGGTCAAATGGTAGAGGCATAGTCATTGGCCCGCACTCTGCGTTCTGTGGAGGCGACCCAAGAAGCTGTACGACTAGTGGGGTTGTCAGCCACTCTGCCCAACTATGCTGATGTGGCGGCCTTCCTAAGGGTCACGCCTGATAAGGGGCTGTTCTACTTCGATAACAGCTTTCGGTAAGTGGCGATACGTTGTACTAGGTTTATTTGAGTTGGCGTAACCATGGCAACGGCTGAAATGTCGGCTAACAAAGGCGGCTTTGTTTATAAAATATATGCGATAATAATTGTACTATTCTAATACCTAGTGTAAATGGTGTACGGTAAAGGACACTGTCATAAAGATACCTATCCATTCTTCGAATTCGTAAACAGGGACAGGTAGGTAGGGCTTGTCACGATGAAACCTCTTTCCGAACAAGTAACAGTGATCTCTGCCTACTCCTCTACAGGGAATCGGGCGTCATGTGTATGTATGTAAGTATGTAACAGCAAATCTGGAATCTACTGAATCGAAGTAAAAGCCTCAATCACAAAGCTACATTGTATTTAACCGAGACCGGGTCAAATCACGTTAATTATTAATAAAATTAACAAAAAATTGTGAGGGTAGACAGACATTTGCTGAGACTAAAGCTAGTCTTCCCGCGACCACGGCCTATGCAACTGGGTCGAAACGTCGGGCAAAATAAAGGTAATCAGATATCTTTATTAATTTATCGTGATTTGACCCGGTCTCAGATAATTAATAAAATGAGTATAAATCGCGAGTGTTTAAAAATAACTACATTGTATTTGTTGTTGTGTATTAATATTGTGAGGAAGAGGGTGTAAGGTGAGGGAAAACATCGGAATGTTTAGGGTTTGTAAATGGCGGCTTTTTAGAATTTAGATTTTAAGAGACAAATAATGTCATTTCAAGATACATTGATAAAGATATATATACCATTAATTCACCCGACGTTTCGACCCAGTTGCATAGGCCGTGGTCGCGGCAAGACTGGCGTTTCAGCTAATGTCTGTCTACCCTCACAATTGGAATTTTTGTTAATTCATAGCACGACACACTACAATATTAAAGGACAATATAATCTATAACGCGATCGGCTAGCAACCTGTCACCAACATTCCATTATGTCTAGCAACTCCAATATTCATGCTAATACGTTATAGGTACGTTCGTACGCGTTCACGACCATTAACCCTTACGGGGTAGTCAGAGGTTCAGGTGTCCATCTCCGCAATTGCGAAGGTAGTAATTCTATGACCACCTCGAACCCACGTGTTAACCAGATAGTTAGTACTCAATGTGACTGGTGGTCAGCCATGTCGCCATTTACAAGCACTAACTATTACCTGTTCTGGGAACAGGTAGGTTTCCTCACGATGTTTTTCCCTCACCGTAGTATTCGACGCATTTCGTAAATGTACTTTTATTAATACGTTATATTAGAAGATATTGTATCTCAGGCTTCTGTTCACTCCGAAAGGGACTCAAGGACGTGAATGTATATAACATACATACATACCCATCACGCCTGATTCCCTGTAGAGGGGTAGACAGAGATCACGGATCCCCATTTGTCTCGATCCTGACAGACCACTTTCGCTTCATTGACATTCATACATCCTCTCATACACTCTTGGCGGTTATAGTTACTCCTAACGTCACCTTTTTTCAATATAGCGTCTATCTGACTGTATATAACCCAATAGTCCAATAAACTAATAGTCCGCTCCTTCCAGGCCGGTTGCTCTGGAGCAGCAATATATTGGTGTGACGGAGAAGAAAGCTTTGAAGAGATTCCAAGTGATGAACGACATAGTTTACGAGAAGACCATGGAGCACGCCGGCAGGAATCAGGTAGGCGATGGGATGGCAACCTGTCAGCTATAATTTTGTCTACGAGATTCATAAGACATATGATAGTCAGATAGACGCCATAATAATAATAAAGCATTTATTTACAGCCACAAAAACATACACAATACAAATATTTTACAAATCAAACTTACAAACTAGGGGGTATAGCTTGTGCATGTTATTGTCGCAGCATAAAACATATGATAGTCAGATAGACGCTATATTGAAAAAGGGTGACGTTAGGAGTGCCTATAACCGCCGAGTGTGTTAGAAGTGTATGAGTGTCAATGAAGCGAAAGTGGTCTGTCAGGATCGGGATAAATGGGGATCCGTGATCTCTGCCTGCTCCTCTACAGGGAATCAGGCATGATGTGTATGTATGACATTCAAATCTAAGTTGAGAGGAAACTTGCTTAATATTTTGAATAGGCGATGGTTAAGAAATGTACATATATCTGGTTAACACGTGGGTTTGAGGTGGCCATAGAATCACAAATTTTACATGATTACGAATATTCACGCCTCTACGTTCCTAAGGGGATAGGCAGAGACTATTGGGCCACCTGGAACGTGTGACTAATCTCTCTTGCTTCACTCACACCCATTAACCTTCTCATACATGCTCTTCTGTTCTGTACAGTTAAAATTGTTGTCCCGTGCTAATCTGGGACGTAAAAGGAATGCTAAGTTTCTGCCGTTCTTCCCAGCATGTCGTAGGAGGCGACTAAGGGCGACGAGGGGTGTATGGAATCTATTGGGCGATAGGCTAACAACCTGTCACTAATGTTTCATTATGACATCAATACCCCAATATTCATGCTAATAAGTGACCAAGGAAATATTATCCACCCCGAAAGGGTTTAAAGAACGAGAATGTATTTTTATATAATTAGTGATTAATTTAACGAGAATATTATTTTTATATAATTAGTGAATAAAATTAACAGAATTTTTGTTACCATTGCAACCATGTAACATAATTGGAGACAATATGTCAGTTGGTGACGTAAGAGAATGCTAACTAGCTGCCGTTCTTCCCGGCATATAGAAAGCGATTGACACAAGGTGCTAGTGAATCGATGTGTTGGAAATGTGTCACCTATATTTTATATGAATGCTCCCATAACCCCAATATTCATGTTAAAAAGTGATTAAGTAGATGTTTTAACGTCTCCGAGGTTCTTTTCACCCAAAAGGGATTGAAGGACGTGAATGTATATCACTACATAGTATAAAACAAAGTCGCTTTCTCTGTCCCTATGTCCCTTTGTATGCTTAAATCTTTGAAACTATGCAACGGATTTTGATGCGGTTTTTTTTAATAGATAGAGTGATTCAAGAGGAAGGTTTATATGTATAATAACATCCATTAAATAGTAGAGTAGGCTATATATTTCATACCCGTGCGAAGCCGGGGCGGGTCGCTAGTTTACTATATGTCCATGTATATTTACAGATCCTAGTATTCGTCCACTCCCGTAAGGAAACGGGAAAGACGGCGAGAGCTATCCGAGACATGTGCCTGGAGAAGGACACCCTGGGACAGTTCCTCAGGTAAGAGGTGACACGGGGATGAAATAATAATATTTGGACATTACACCAATTGAACTAGCCCCTTGGTAACATTTAAGACTTGTAAGGGTACTAGTCAAGGGTATTTAAGAAAGAAAGAAAAATATTAATCACTGCTATACATACACATTTTGACATAACACTATTTATACACACTTTGATACAACAACAATACTCGTACATATAAGGAGTAGGCACTTGATGCAGTGAAAAGGTGCTGTCTCAGTATTTGATGCAGCTAAGCAGCATCACTGATCCTCCGACAGCACCCAAACCTAAGTCTGTCACTAGCTGAATATCATAATATATACTATACATACATACATACACACATAGTAAATACATCAGTGCTAATGATATACAGTGATATACATACATACGCTTCACAGGGATATAATAATAATATTTGGACATTATTACACCAATTGAACTAGTCCTTCGGTAACATTTAAGACTTGTAAGGGTACTAGTCAAGGGTATTTAAGAAATATATACATATTATACATGGTGATAAGTACATACGTGGTGTGATCGGTTAGACACCTGAACGCTAATCGTGGGGTCTCGGGTTCGATTCCCGGTGGAAGCAGAGTTAAGAAAAACGCTTTTCTACTGCTTTCCAGTCTGGTCGTTGATTATATATGCTATATATGTATTTATCTAAGTATAATATGTATACATTTCTTAAATATGCGTTGACTAGTACCCTTAACACAAGTCTTAAATGTACTTACCAAGGGGCTAGTTCAATTGGTGTAATAGTGTCCAAATATTATTATTATTATTTTTAATAGAAGGCAATATACGTAATAAATATACTTACATACATACATACACATCACGCCTGATTTCCTGTAGAGGAGTAGGCATATATCACTGATCTCCATCTGTCCCGATCCTGATAAACCTTTTTCGCTTCATTGACAGTCATACACCTCTAACTCACTTGGTAGTTATAGGTCTAATGTCACTCTTTTTCAATATGGCGTCTATCTGACTGTCATGTCTTTTTGGGCCGGCCCCTACGTAACCGCTCATCACTTCACTTAAATATATTCCTTTCGTCAATCTACTATATCATCATATATCATTCATCCGCATAACTTGTCCAAACCATCGAAGCATGCCCTTTTCAATCTCAGTTACTACATCTTCTTTAATAATAATAATAAAGCATTTATTTACAGTCACAAAACATACACAATACAAATATTTTACAAATCAAACTTACAAACTAGGGGGTATAGCTTGTGCATGTTATTGTCGCAGCAAAAAGGTTCTAACTCAGCTGGGTATGTTATGTTTGGTGGCAAACGCAACGCTGATATTATGTTAGAACCAACAAGAGGACTTTAAAACCGCTTTTGCTCTTTATATGTAGTGAATAAAGTGTTTTCTTTCTTTTTTTTTATTTCTTTAATAAGCCATTAACCACTAAGGTTATGTCGGCGTTCTATTTTTTAAGGAAAAAATTAAATGCATATCACAAAATATGACATGTTATGCGGATGAATGATAGCAGATTGACAAAAGGAATATATATGAGTGAAGTGGAAGGGCGGTTACGTAGGGGCCGGCCTAACAAGACATATAACAGTCAGATAGACGCTATATTGAAAAAAGGTGACGTTAGGAGTACCTATAACCGCCGAGAGTGTATGAGAGGATGTATGAATGTCAATGAAGCGAAAGTGGTTTGTCAGGATCGGGACAAATGGGGATCCGTGATCTCTGCCTACCCCTCTATAGGGAATCAGGCGTGATGTGTATGTATGTATGCATTTCACAAAAACTTAAATATACACTAAATTATAGCTTAAATTTTTAATTTGTGTTTTTCATTTACGTACATAATTTACAGTCGCTAACGGTGAGGGAAAACATCGTCAGGAAACCTGCCTATCCCTCAGGATAGGTAATAGTCAGTGCCTATATACGGCGATACGGTTCACTACCTATCACGTTGGGTGCTGTCTATCTAGTGATACGCGGGCTACGAATGACCCATACCTAACATACCTTCGAAATTTCGGAGATGGGCATTCAAACCTCTGACTACCCCGCCATAATAAAAAAGGGAGTGTGTATACACAAGTCGTGAAGCGTATGTTATGTTTATGTTTTATAGCTTAACGTACAGCAAAGGTTAGGTTGGGACTGGGACTGTATTTTGGTGTACAATTCAAAGTATTTTTGGTTTGTATTTTATATTTGTACAAATGTATATTATTTGTCCAATGGACCGAATATTACAGTGAGCGAATATATTGTGACGAAACCTACGTAAACTTCGGGATAGGTCAAATATTTAATACAAGCACACGAGTAGTCCTCGTATTTGTCATTGCGGTGTGAAAAAGGTTTTGACGACCTCCGTGGCGCGATCGGTTAGATACCTGTACGCTAATGGTGAGGTCCCGGGTTCGATTCCCGGTGGAGGCAGAGTTAGGAACTACGCTTTTCTACTGCTTTCCAGTCTGGTCGTTGATTATATATGCTATATATGTATACATTTCTTAAATATACGTTGACTAGTACCCTTAACACAAGTCTTAAATGTACTTAACAAGGGGCTAGTTCAATTGCTGTAATAATGTCTAAATATTATTATTATTATAATCTCGTGACCATTTCTCGTTTAGACTTCACTATCGTTTCGTGTTTTTTCACCACATCTGTTCTGTATTTGTAGTTGTGTGTATTGGGAAGACTCCAAATAAAACACAAGCACTATTTCACCAGTTCTTTACTTGTTACCATCCATCAGTAGTTCAGTACAATCTAGATTATTTACGTTGTCATTATTTTTTCTTACAACCACCGTCAATAGTTGTTGCTACGGGCGACGACTTAGTAACTTCTTAATTTCTTATGTTTGTTTGTTCGCTACATCTTCACAGAGAAGGCTCCGCGTCTATGGAGGTTTTACGCACAGAGGCCGAGCAGGTAAAGAACCCGGAACTCAAGGATCTGCTTCCCTATGGATTCGCCATCCATCACGCCGGCATGACCAGGGTAGACAGGACTCTAGTAGAAGACCTGTTCGCTGATCGGCATATACAGGTACGTACCTCTATGTACCTACTAACCGCCGAGAGTGTATGAGAGGATGTATGAGTGTCAATGAAGCGAAAGTGGTCTGTCAGTGAGACAAATGGGGATCCGTGATCTCTCCTACCCCTCTACAGGGAATCAGGCGTGATGTGTATGTATGTACCTTTATGTGTTGACGTCCTTTAATCCCGTTTAGGATGGACAGAAGATAAAAGATAAACGCGTTCACGACTTTCTTTACGAAGTGCCATTAGTTTTATTAATTTAATTTGATTTATTTTAATAGTTAGTGTATATTAATGACATATTTTTTTATAAAAACGTTTTTTTTATAAAAAATAATTTACTTTCAATAAGTGATTTTATGTTCCTTATATTGAATAAAAGATTTTTATTTCACCATTAACCCTTGTAGTGAGAGGTTCATGTTTCCATCTCCGCAATTGCGAATGTAGTAATTCTATGGCCACCTCGAGCCAACGTGTTGACCAGATAGTTAGTACTCAATGTTACAGGTGGGAAGTCATGTTGCCATTTACATGTACTAACTATTACATGTTCGGGGACCAGGTAGGTTTCCTCGATGTTTTCCCTCACCGTAGTATTCGACGAATTACGTAAATGTAATTTGATGGACAGAACTTTCGAGATAATATCTCATTGATAATTTTCTTGAGGAATATTAGACAGGTTGTTAGTCCGATTGCATGTGGTCGAGGCTGCCATAGAATTACTACTTCCGCAACACGAGGGTTAATTTTGTGGAAGTGTTGGTTTATCTACTTAGTAATAAAATTAATGTAAATGTCCGATAAACCAGGGGTCTAAGTCCACTAATGCTTATTGCGAAATATCAGTTCAATATCACTTCAGTAATTGTGTGAAGTTGTTCATAGAATACGAAATGTGATTTTTTTTATATAATATATTCATCATTGAACTTATCCTAATGTACATTTTTTATATTGCTGCCGAACTATACAATAGTTTGCTAACTAAGATTAATGCATGTTTAACTTTTCACACTTGCTAATCCACTACCAACTTCACACTATTACTGATCTGATATTGAACTGCGTTAGTGCTAAGGCCCCTGTGTTTTTTTATTCTTAATAAGCCACTCACCACTAAGGTTATGTCGGCTCAAGTACACACACTTATGCCATGACGTTTGCACTTGTTATTCTATGGCCATGGTTACACCAACGCCGCCAGCCGCTGCAACCGAAGAAAACCGTCGGCAATTCTGCTCTTCCTTGTTCTTCGGTTCGTTCGCCCGCGATTTTAAACTACAATTATCCTATAACACATAAGTAGACTTAATCCCCTAATTACCACCCCCCCTTTCAGGTCCTGGTCTCCACAGCAACGTTAGCCTGGGGAGTCAATCTCCCAGCGCACACCGTGATAGTAAAGGGGACCCAGGTTTACTCCCCGGAGCGAGGCAGGTGGACGGAGTTGGGGGCGCTGGACGTGCTCCAGATGTTGGGTAGGGCTGGCAGGCCACAGTATGACACCAAGGGCGAAGGTCAGTGCCAAGTACACGCACACACTACGGGGGGTGTCTTTAAGGTCACTCTTAGTATGAATGTACCTGTGACAGAGAGATAGGGTGTATTTAAGGTCCTTTTAGTAAGAGTACTGAGGTTGTGAGTGTATTGAATGAAATAATTGGAGTGAGTGAATTCATGAATGAAATACATTTATGTATGACACACATTGGTTAGTGTAATCGATGGTATTATATGTGTATATAATTAGCAATGAATAGGGGTACAGTATGACACTAAGAGTGGATGTGAGACACATGTACAGTGAGTAAGATGCGTGTATGTTTTGAATGAGTGAATGAATGACAGTGAGGTGGCAGTGAGTGGTAAGGGGGAGCGAGGCAGGTGGACGGAGTTGGGGGCGCTGGACGTGCTCCAGATGTTGGGTAGGGCTGGCAGGCCACAGTATGACACCAAGGGCGAAGGTCAGTGCCAAGTACACGCACACACTACGGGGGGTGTCTTTAAGGTCACTCTTAGTATGAATGTACCCGGGATAGAAAGTTAGGGTGTATTTAAGGTCCTTTTTAGTAAGAGTACTAAGGTTGTGAGTGTATTGAATGAAATGATTGAGTGAGTGAGTGGAACGATCGAATAGAGTGAGTTATTAATGAATGAAATACACTTATGTTTGACACACTTTGGGTAGTGTAATCAACTGTCTTATATGTGTATATAATTAACATAAATTAGGCTACAGTATGACACTAAGAGTGGATGTGAGGCACATGTACAGTGAGTAAGATGCGTTTATGTTTTGAATGAGTGAATGAATTGCAGTGCGGTGCGTCAGTGAGTGGTAAGAGAGGAGCGAGGCAGGTGGACGGAGTTGGGGGCGCTGGACGTGCTCCAGATGTTGGGTAGGGCTGGCAGGCCACAGTATGACACCAAGGGCGAAGGTCAGTGCCAAGTACACGCACACACAACAGAGAGTGTCTTTAAGGTCACTCTTAGTATGAATGTACCCGGGATAGAGAGATAGGGTGTATTTAAGGTCCCTTTTAGTAAGAGTACTGAGGTTGTTAGTGTATTGAATGAAATGATTGAGTGACTGAGTGAAATGAACGAATGATTGGAGTGAGTGAATTCATGAAACATATGTAAATATTTCACACATTATGTGTATATTCGTTGTCTTGTATGTGTATGTAAATCACAATGAATAGAGGTACAGTATGACACTAAGGGCGAAGGTTAGTACCATTGGGTAGGACCGAAGATAGGTTGTGACAAGAGGTGCATAGAGTGTGGTCACTTTTAGTATGCATAAAAGGCACAGATACACATGGTAGAGTGTATTTTTACCCCTATAAGTGACTATTGAACGAATGAATGAGTGTAATGTGTAATGAATGTACCCGGGATAGAGAGATAGGGTTTTGAAGGTAATAGTAAAATAGTGTGCGTGAAGAATCAGAATAAATATATAGATATATAAAAAATATGGTAATAAAAGTTATAAGTTTATAAAGTTTATAAGAACAACAGACAATATTTTACATTTTAAAACTGGCTCCACTGTGCATTGTCTTGGCCACTATACGTTTGCGTGCTTCGAAATGAAAAACATTGTCTTTTGTTCTTTTAAACTCAAACCTTATGAAAAGTTACTGCGACTGCACTTTTAGCGTTGACTGTACTTGGATAGCTAACTAAAAGATGTATAACCCTAATTTTAACCCCTTTTCGTACAGGCATCCTGATAACCAACCATTCGGAGCTGCAGTACTACCTATCATTGTTGAATCAGCAACTACCAATAGAGTCGCAGATGATCAGCAAATTGCCAGACATGCTGAACGCTGAGGTTGTGCTGGGCAGCGTGCAGAACGTTAAAGATGCTGTCACTTGGCTGGGTGAGTACATATATACAGACACATACATGTATATACTTACTAAAAAAGACAATATATATACGTACTAGGACAAACTAATAGAGAAACTTATAAGTATATCTAGCCTACTATACGAGACCCGGTCGTATCTCGATAAAATTAAATAAAGATGTAGATACGTTTATAACAACCGCTGTTTCGACACAGTTGCATAGGCCATGGTTGCGGAAAGACTGGCATCTCAGATAATGTTTTTTTATTCTCAAAGTCTGCTTTGTTATTGATATGATACACATAGTTTTGAGTTGATATTCCAATTTATAATATATCCCTTTCCTCTATACGTTTAATTATATGCCTTTCGTGCCAGGCTACACGTACCTTTACATCCGGATGCTGCGGCAGCCCTCTCTGTATGGTATCTCTGCTGACAAGCTACAAGAAGACCCGCTGCTCGAGTTGCACCGCGCGGACCTCATTCACACGGCCGCTGTTATATTGGATAAGTGAGTATGCTGTATAATATAATGATGACATAATATACATATGTATTAAGGGTGAAGTGAAATGGCACTTTCGTAGGGGACAGCCTAATAAGATAGATATTGGAAAAGGGTGACGTTAGAATTAACCACCGAGTCTGTGTCAATGAAGCGAAAGTGGTTTGTCAGGATCGGGACAGACGTAAACTTGATTTCAGCTTCTCTCTCTATAGGGAAACGAGCGTGATGTGTATGTTTTCAAAGCCACGTGTTGACTAGATAGTTAGTACTCAATGTGACAGGTGGTAAGCTCTGTCGCTATTTATAAGCAATAACTGTTACCTGTTCGGGGAACAGGTAGGTTTCCTCACGATGTTTTCCCTCACCGTAACTTCGGTGCATTTCGCACATGTATTGTATTCTTCTACAAATATTCAGTTACGTCGACTTTATCCAATAATACCTTTATGTACGTATTTTTCCATTCCAGGGCCGGCCTAATAAAGTACGAGCGTCGCTCCGGCCATTTCCAGCCGACCGAACTGGGTCGCATCGCCTCCCACTACTACTGCACGCACGAGACGATGCACACGTACAACCAGCTGCTGAAGCCGACGCTGGGGGACATAGAGCTGCTCAGGGTGTTCTCCCTCTCCTCCGAGTTCAGGAACATCGGGGTGCGGGAGGAGGAGAAGCTGGAGCTGCACAAGCTCATGGAGAGGGTGAGTTCATAGATAGGGCGGCACTCACACACTGACTGACAGATAGATCGAAATGTCACTGAGACTGACGTAGAGTGTTCATATAGTACCAATGGCTAATGTGATAGTGACTAATAGATAAGAGTTCAGGAACATCGGGGTGCGGGAGGAGGAGAAGCTGGAGCTGCACAAGCTCATGGAGAGGGTGAGTTCATAGATAGGGCGGCACTCACACACTGACTGACAGATAGATCGAAATGTCACTGAGACTGACGCAGAGTGTCTTCATGCACCAATGGCTAATGTGATAGTGACTAATAGATAAGAGTTCAGGAACATCGGGGTGCGGGAGGAGGAGAAGCTGGAGCTGCACAAGCTCATGGAGAGGGTGAGTTCATAGATAGGGCGGCACTCACACACTGACTGACAGATAGATCGAAATGTCACTGAGACTGACGCAGAGTGTCTTCATGCACCAATGGCTAATGTGATAGTGACTAATAGATAAGAGTTCAGGAACATCGGGGTGCGGGAGGAGGAGAAGCTGGAGCTGCACAAGCTCATGGAGAGGGTGAGTTCATAGATAGGGCGGCACTCACACACTGACTGACAGATAGATCGAAATGTCACTGAGACTGACGCAGAGTGTCTTCATGCACCAATGACTGATAGCTAGGGAGTGTCTTAATGCACCAATGACTGATAGCTAGGGAGTGTCTTAATGCACCAATGACTGATAGCTAGGGAGTGTCTTAATGCACCAATGACTGATAGCTAGGGAGTGTCTTAATGCACCAATGACTGATAGCTAGGGAGTGTCTTAATGCACCAATGACTGATAGCTAGGGAGTGTCTTAATGCACCAATGACTGATAGCTAGGGAGTGTCTTAATGCACCAATGACTGATAGCTAGGGAGTGTCTTAATGCACCAATGACTGATAGCTAGGGAGTGTCTTAATGCACCAATGACTGATAGCTAGGGAGTGTCTTAATGCACCAATGACTGATAGCTAGGGAGTGTCTTAATGTACTAATGACTGTCAGAGAGAGAGAGAGTTTATATTAGTGCTAAGCAACTTATAGGTTAGGGTGTCTAAATATGCTCATTCGTTATAACATTGTGGTGTCTGACGGAACAGTGACACACACTTCGTAAATAGGGACGGATAAATAGGAACACTAGGGTATGAGGAGCGTCTGAGCGTACGTATTGAATAGCGTCCCACTATTTCTTCACAAGCTCATGGAGAGGGTGTGTTAAAAGAGACTGACGGATCAGACAATCACTGATGTATAGATTAAAATGTACCAATGACTGATAGAGATTGTATATTTGTGTCAATGACTGACAGTCTAAGCATATAAATGTGTAGATGAGATCATGGAGAGTAAGAGTCATACCTGTACTATGTCCCTTAACGAGATACCCAGCATCGAACGTTCCATGGCTCGCTGAGCGACATGTAATCGGTGAGCCAGCCTGACTCATGTTCCACGTCTCGGCACCGTATGTCATCACAGGTAGGACGCACTGATTGAAAACCCTGGTCTTAAGACACTGCGGTAGTGGCGACGTAAAGATATGATGCAGCAGACTGACGGATACGGGTATTTAAATATGTTAATTTGTTAACACATATTTGATTCTGATGAAGCGGTGACAATTCTGACGCTGACGGTACACAATGATAGATTCAAAACCCCAGCGATCGCCTAATTGCTATTTGAATTAAAAATTAATTAATATATTATAATAAATTTCCTTACCCGTCTCCCTTCCAGGTACCGATACCAATTAAAGAAAGCATAGAAGAATCCTCGGCTAAAGTGAACGTGTTACTGCAGTCCTATATATCGCAGTTGAAGCTTGAGGGATTTGCTTTAATGGCCGACATGGTTTACGTCACTCAGAGCGCTAGTCGACTGCTCCGGGCCATATTTGAGATTGTGTTGCATCGAGGTGAGCTATACATACATGTATATATACATTTATATTTTTTAGTACTTTAATTAGCCAATCACCGCTAAGGTTATGTCGGCAAAAGTACAAACACTGATGCCATGGCGTTTGCACTTCTTGTTATTCCGTCGCTATGGTTACACCAACGCCACCAGCCGCTACAACCGAAGAAAAACAAAGTCGAAGCTCCAATTCTTCTCTACCCTGTTCTTCGGTTCGTTCTAGTTGAGGATCCAAATATAATCCCAAAGCAAACATATAAATATTTGTATTTTCAACTTTCACCGAACTACATATACATACATACTTTTGTTCTTATAAACGTAAACCTTATAAAAAGTTACTAGGACTGCACTTTTAGCGCTGACTGTACCTATCCGAAAATTAGATTTTAAGGGGTATGAATAAATTTTATTCGCTTTGACCAACTACCGTTAATTTGTTGTGTTTCTATGAATATTTGTTTTGGTAACGACAGTTCTGCAAAAATCGCGTACGTGACGAGCGAAGCCGTGTTGACTTACTCGTATATAAAAAAAAACAACATAGTCTCACAATCTGTATACCCTTGCGATTGAAGCGACGAGGATACGATTCTATGGCCACCTCGAACCCACGTGTTGACCAGATAGTCAGTACTCAATGTGACAGGTGGTCAGCCATGTCGCCATTTACAAGCACTAACTATTACCTGTTCGGGAACAAGTAGGTTTCATCACGATGTTTTCCCTCACTGTAGTATTCAATGCATATCGTAAATGTAGTTTTATATGTATTACTCCATATCCCATACTCCCTTACTCACCTTTAATCATTCTCTGTGAGGTAGGCAGAGATCACGAATCCCCATCTATCTCGATCCTGACAAACCACTTTCGCTTCATTGACACTCATATACCTCCTCATACACACTCTGCAGTATACGAGTATATCATAGACATTAAATTAATATTTTTCATACAGGTTGGGCTCAGCTAGTGGACAAAACGCTCGCGTTGTGCAAGATGGTAGACAGAAGGATGTGGCAATCCATGTCGCCGCTGCGCCAGTTCAGGAAGATGCCCGAAGAGGTGAGTGCGGTGGGCTGGTAACCTCCATGACTTATGATTAATAACTAACGACCCGCTCCGGCTTCGCACGGGTATAAAATATATAGCCTATTCCACTATTTAATGGATGTTATTATACATATAAACCTTCCTATTGAATCACTCTATCTTTTAAAAGAAACCGCATCAAAATCCGTTGCGTAGTTTCAAAGATTTAAGCATACAAAGGGACACAGGGACAAAGAAAGCGACTTTGTTTTATACTATGTAGTGACTATGATTAATAATTAACGGGACTTATCGCGTAAGTTTTTATCTGCTCGTAACCATGGCTGCTGCATAGCCGAAACGTCGGGTTAATAAAGGTAACTTTATTATATAAAAACATACGCGATAAGTCCCGTTAATTATTAATCTAACTATATTTCAACATGTTTGTCTTTGCCTCCAGATAGTGAAGAAACTAGAAAAAAAGAGTTTTCCATGGGAGAAGCTATACGAACTGGGTCCCAACGAATTGGGTGAGCTGGTCAGAGCTCGAAAGCTGGGTAAATTGCTGCACAAACACATCCATCAGTTCCCCAAGCTGGAGTTGGCTACGCACATCCAGCCCATCACCAGGAGCACCCTGAGGGTCGAGCTGACTATCACGGCTGACTTCCACTGGGATGAGAAGGTGGGTTCGAAGAGTATGGAGCTGGTGTCCTAAGACACAGGACTTAATTGTCTTAGTTTAGGCACCAGTTCTCTCACTAACAAGTGTTGTTATGAGAGAACAAATAAAGATATATTATTATTATTATGGTTTGAATGGCTTGGGAATTAATGTGTAATTTAAGATTTTGTGAAGGTATGGAATAGTGTGATTCGTGAATTGTGAAGAGATAGGTATGTTAAGGTGGTTTGGGCACATGGAACGGATGGATGGAAGGGTTACAAAAGGAATCTATAAAGCCAAAGTGGAAGGTAGAGGTGGACGGGGTAGGTTGCGTAGAACTTATACAGATCAAATTGGAGACATTCTTCTCAAGGCGGGTGTACGTAGTGAAGAACAGAAGAGCGTGTATGAGAAATGGGTGTGAGTGAAGCAAGAGATTTGTCACCCGTTCCAGGTGGCGATCGATAGTGTCTGCCTATCCCCTTGAGGACTAAGAGGCGGAAATATATGTATGTAAAAGCTATCGTCAATATATATGGCCACCTCGAACCCACGTGTTGACTAGATAGTCGGTGCTCAATGTGACAGGTGGTAAGCCATGTTGCCATTTACAAGCGCTAGTTATTACCTGTTTGCGGAACAGGTAGGGTTCCTCACGATGTTTTCCCTCACCGTAGTTAAGTTGGCACTAAAGTTTTAGCCATATCAATATAATAATAATATTTGGTACACGATAGGAGTACCTATAACCGACGAGTTTGTATGAGACGATGTATGAGTGTCAATGGAGCAAAAGTGGTCTGTCAGGATTGGGACAAATGGGGATCCGTGATCTCTGCCTACCCCTCTACAGGGAATCAGGCGTGATGTGTATTTATGTAAGTATGTACACTTTTGCATAAATTGAACTAGCCATTTGCTAAGTACATTTAAGACTTGTGTTAAGGGTACTAGTCAACGTATATTTGAGAAATATATACATATTATACGTAGATAAATACATACTTAACTTATATAATCAACGACCAGACTTTGTCTTGGTTATTCTACTACCAATATTTGACGACCTCCGTGGCGCGATTGGTTAATCACCTGAACGCTAATCGTGGGGTCCTGGTTTCGATAACCAGTGGAGTTAAGAACTACGCTTTTCTTCTGCTTTTCAGTCTGGTCGTTAATATACATAATTATATGTATATGTATTTATTTATATATGATAAGTATATATTTCTTAAACACACTTTGACTAGTACCCTTACCACATGTCTTAAATGTACTTAGCAAAGGGCTAGTTTAATTGGTGTAATAGTGTCCTAAATATTATATGTATCTATATGTACGTGTTGACAGGTCCACGGCCAATCTGAAGCTTTCTGGGTGCTAGTTGAAGATGTAGATTCGGAAGTCATTCTTCACCACGAGTACTTCCTTCTCAAACAGAAGTATTGCAAAGACGAACACCATTTGAAACTGTTCGTGCCGATATTTGAACCGTTGCCACCGCAATACTTCTTAAGGGTTATATCTGATAGGTAAGTTGAATATACATGTACTAGCGACCCGCTCCGGCTTCGCACGGGTATAAAATATATAGCCTACTCTAGTATTTAATGGATGTTTTTATACATATAAACCTTTCTATTGAATCACTCTATCTATTAAAAAAAACCGCATCAAAATCCGTTGTGTAGTTTCAAAGATTTAAGCATACACAGGGACATAGGGACAGATAAAGCGACTTTGTTTTATACTATGAAGTGATAGTGATAATAATGTTTACTATATCTTCAATCTTATTCCAGATGGATAGCCTCAGAAACCCAGCTCCCAGTTTCCTTTAAACACCTGATCTTGCCAGAAAAGAATTATCCACCAACTGAGTTACTGGACTTACAACCACTGCCCGTGTCAGCCCTCAGAAACGCTAAGTACGAAGCGCTGTACAACGAACAGTTTCCGCAATTCAACCCCGTGCAAACGCAGGTTTGTTATAAAAAAAATAAGCGTTCATATCCATTAACCCTTGGTAGTAGGTTCAGGTGTCCACCTCCGCAATGGCGAAGGTTGTAATTCTATGGCCACCTCGAACCCACGTGTTGACCAGATAGTAATCAATGTGACTGGTGGTAAGTCGTTCCGGGAACAGGTAGGTTTCCTCACGATGATTCATTAAACTTCATTTCGATTAGTTCTCTTTTAAGCCCGATTTGAACCCTGTACCCACTGATACAGAGTTAAACAACTGAGCTACTTCGTATTTCCATCTAAATTTTCGTAATAAGAAGATATTTGCGAAATGTACTACGGTGAAGAAAAACACAACAAAGAAAAACAGCAAACCTATCTGTTTCCCAAACAGGTAATAGTCAGTGCTTGTAAATGGCGACATGGCTCACCACTTGTCACATTGAGTTAACTATCTGGTCAACTCGTGGGTTCGAGGTGGCCATAGAATTACTACCTTCGCAATTGCGGAGATGGACACCCGAATGTTAATTAGGGTGTGAACGCGTTTGTTTGTTTGTCTTGTCTCATACGAGTATAGTAAATAAAATTGTGTATTAATTATATATCTTTGACACTCACTGAACTGAAATTGTACAGTCACAATAGTATTTTCAGTTAGAACTATACAATATAATATATTTTATTTGTTTATCGAAGTGCTGGTACATACTTAAGGGTTTGTCGAAATATCAGCGTTGGCAGTGTGAATTTCACACAATCAACATTAGCTGAGACAAATCCTATTCACACTTGCGCGGGGTTGCCATGTGCGCTTGGTTCCATTAATGTAAATTATTATATAATGAATTCTTTTCTCTATTTGTGTATATGTATTAATGCGTCTAGTGTGGATAAAAGGAATTTTAATAATAATAATAAAGCATTTATTTACAGCCACAAAAACATACACAATACAAATATTTTACAAATCAAACTTACAAACTAGGGGGTATAGCTTGTGCATGTTATTGTCGCAGCAAAAAGGTTCTAACTCAGCTGGGTATGTTACGTTTGGTGGCAAACGCAACGCTGATATTATGTTAGAACCAACAAGAGAGCAATATTAACAATAAGAGCTTAATAAACATACATATTAATAAGTGTTAACTATAAATAAAATATTGTGTTGCGTATTGTAATAACATATTGAAAATATACAGTACATAAATGTTTTTTTTTTACATTGTGCACAATATATTTTATTTTATTTATTTTATATATATCTCTTCAGGTATTCAACGCAGTATACAATACAGACGACAACCTGTTCGTGGGCGCTCCGTCAGGATCTGGTAAATCCGTGATTGCGGAGCTGGCTCTCCTAAGGCTTCTGGCGACCAACCCTGGCGGAAGAGCGGTCTACCTGCTTCCCAAGAATGCTCTGGCTGACATAGTGTTCGCGGATTGGTACCACAAGTTCACTAATAACTTTAATATTAAGGTGAGTGTGGATTAATATAATAATAATAATATTTGGACATTATTACACTGTAATGTAAGGCGTGGTTATGTATTTGATAATATTTGGGACACTAAACCAATTGAACTAGCCTTGGTAAGTTCATTTAAGACTTGTGTTAAGGGTACTGGTCAATACATACATACGTACGCTTCACGACTTGTGTATACACACTCCCTTTTTTATTATGGTGGGGTAGTGAGAGGCTTGAATGCCCATCTCCGAAATTTCGAAGGCATGTTAGATATGGGTCATTCGAAGCTCGCGTATATCACTAGATAGACAGCACCCAACGTGATAGGTAGTGAACCGTATCGCCGTATATAGGTACTGATTATTACCTATCCTGAGGGTTAGGCAGGTTTCCTCACGATGTTTTCCCTCACCGTTAGAGACTGTAAATTATGTACGTAAATGTATATACGTAAGGGGTGTATATGTATATAATAATATTTGGGACACTACACCAATTGAACTAGCACCGGGGTAAGTTCATTTAAGACTTGTGTTAAGGGTACATAGATTTATTCACGCCTCTACGTCCCTAAGGGTTAGGTAGAGACTCGATCGTCACCTAGAACGGGTGGCAAATCTCCCTTGCTTTACTCACCACACCCATTATCCTTCTGATACATTTTCTTCTGTTATTGACACTACTTACACTCGCCTTGAGAAGAATGTCTCCAATTTGATCCGTATAAGTTCTACGTGGCCTAACCCGTCCCACTCTACCTTCTACTTTTGACTTTATAGATTCCTTTCGTAACCCCCCTGTTATCCATCCGCTCCATTATACTATTTTCGAGGTTCTATCTAACTCTGAAGAGATTTAAGGACGTGAATGTATACGTTCTATCTTACTACTCAGCGTTGGCAGTGTGAATTTCACACAATCAACATTAGCTGAGACAAATCCTATTCACACTTGCGCGGGGTTGCCATGTGCGCTTGGTTCCATAAATGTAAATTATTATATAATTAATTCTTCTCTCTATTTGTGTATATGTATTACTGCGTCTAGTGTGAATAAAAGGTTATTTATAAAATTTAATATTTTTAACTTATCTTTCTATCTTACCAGGTGGTCCAATTGACGGGCGAAACGGCGACTGACCACAAACTGCTGAACAAAGGTCAAGTGATAGTGACCACGGCTGAAAAGTGGGATGTGTTGTCCAGACGGTGAGTCATGCATATGGATTATGCGTTCAATGAGTGAAAGCGCGCTTGTCTATTACAAATGTGTCCAAATGACGTCACAAAAAATAAGAAACAGTAACGTCACAATATTTTTTTTAATTATTAACGTATAATATTACAATCGGATGTAAATTGTATAATATAAATTGTTGTATTGTTGATAGTTTTTCTAGATCTAACTGATCTTTTTAACAATGTTTGACACATTTTCATCCTCGAAAACATCGTGAGGAATAGGTAATAGTCAGTGCCTGTATATGGCGATACGGTTCACTACCTATCACGTTGGGTGCTGTCTTTAAAGAAATACGGGCTTTCAGTGGCTCAAGTCTAACATACCTTCGAAATTTCTGACTACAATAATAAGGGAGTGTGCGTACACAAGTCACAAAGAGTATGTTATGTTAAAATGCTACAATATTGTGGTCTATGTTAAAATGTGACAGTCTAATACTCACTATTCTGGTGTCCAAATCCACGAAAAATAAATTATAAATATATATCCCAAGGGCCTAAGTTTACTAATGCGGTTTAGCACAAAGTTTTAAAGCGAAGTTGTCACTTGCTAGTCCACTACCAAGTTTCACACTATTACTGATCTGTTATTGAACTGATATTTTGCAAATAGCATAAGTGGACTATGGGACCTGGCCTAATGCCTAATGACTGGGTCCCCAGATAGTCAGCACTCACTAAAAGTTAATGTGCGAGACTATCAGATATACAGATCTAACTATTCTAATTAATTACTAGCGACCCGCTCCGGTTTCGCACGGGTATAAAACATAGCCTACGGATGTTATTATACATATAAACCTTCCTCTTGAATCACTCTATCTATTAAAAAAAAGCGCATCAAAATCCGTTGCGTAGTTTCAAAGATTTAAGCATACAAAGGGACATAGGGACAGAGAAAGCGACTTTGTTTTATACTATGTAGCGATATATGTTCACAGCTGGAAAGTCCGTAAGGGTGTGCAGACGATATCGTTGTTCATAGTGGATGCCCTGCAACTGCTCGGCGGCGAAGAAGGACCTGTTCTGGAGGTGGTCTGCTCCAGGATGCGGTACATATCGTCGCAGATAGGTGAGGAATAGGCTTGTGTTAATAGTCTGACTATAGGGGATAGTCACTAGATGAAAAGAATGCTAACTAGCTGCTGGTTTGCCCGGTATGTCGTAGGAGGTGATTAAGGGACTAGAGGTAAATAGAATCTATTGGGTGATGGGCTAGCTAACTGTCACCAATGTTCAATTTCGACTACCTCAATATTAATCCTGAAAAGGTATCTCCAAGGTTCTGTTCTCCCCGAAAGGGATTTAAATACGTAAATAAAAAACCAATATATAAAATAAGTCTGAACCAGGAATTAAAGTGGCATTGTAACCAACAACACTTGGTTACCCATCCAAACACCAACCTTCTCCAACGTTGCTTAACATCAGTACCCTTAACTCCATTACATGTACCGTATATCTTTCAGAGAAGCAGATCCGCATAGTGGCTCTCTCACTCCCCCTGGCGGACGCTCGTGACGTGGCGCAGTGGCTGGGCTGCAACTCCAACATGACGTTCAACTTCCACCCGAGTGCCAGGCCGCAGCCGCTGCAATTGCATATTCAGGTGAGTGGAAGAAAGAAGTGGTATTGTCCAGGATTTCGGTAAAGTGGTGTAGAAGTAGCGTGTCGGGGCCTGCCATAGTATCAGCGCCGAATACAGTTATTCTATTCTGTAGCGCTGGGATAGAAAGGCGTGTAAAGGGAGTTATAGATACAAAACGAACAACACACATTAGGTATATTAAAAAAGAAAATCTGTCAAACAAAAGCAAAATACACACACACATATATAGTAATGCTAAAAGTAATTGGGACTTCATATAATTGACCAGCATATCGTTAATATAGGTTTAGGTAGCGTGTCGGGGTCTGTCATAATATCATTGCTGCACCCAGCGAGTGCCCTAACATTCATGCTTAATAGTAGCCGAGCAGATGTTTGCATGTGTGCGAGGTTCTAAATGTGACATAGGAAATATGAGTATAGTTTCTGTCCACCTTGAAAGGGATTTAAGGACGTGAATGTAGTGGTTTGGGGTGGAACTCCAACATGACGTTCAACTTCCACCCCAGTGCGAGGCCGCAGCCGCTGCAGTTGCATATTCAGGTGAGTTCAAAACGTAGACTCATTAAATATATAGGTAAACAGCGATCGGCGTGCACAACAAGTAAGGGGTACAATATATAAGGAAATGTCCTGTACGCCCTAAATGAGATTAAAGGGCGTAAATGTAGTATACTATAGTAGTGATGTAAAGTCGTTAGGGACACTACAGTTGCATATACAGGTGAGGGGAAGAAAGAAGTGTAATTGTCCAGGATACCGTTAAATGGTGTATAGGCAGCGTGTCGGGGCCTGACATAATATCAGCGTCTATCACAGCTATTGACCTATTCCGCTGCTCTGGGATAGAAAGGCGTGTAACTAGGAGTTATAGATACAAAACGAACAACACATTAGGTATATTAAAAAAGAAAATCTGTTAAACCTGAGAAAAACCCAAACACACACACATACATAGTAATTGGGACATCATATAATTGACCAGCATATCGTTAATATAGGTTTAGGTAGCGTTTCGGGGCCTGACATAATATCAGCGCTGCAGCCTTCAGCGAGCATCCTAATATTCATGCTATAAGTAACCAAGCAGATGTTTGCATGTGTGCGAGGTTCTAAAAGTGACAAAAGAGAACCGAGGTAAAATTGTGTCCACCCTGAAAGGGATTTAAGGACGTGAATGTAGTGGTTTGGGGTGGAACTCTAACATGACGTTCAACTTCCACCCGAGTGCGAGGCCGCAGCCGCTGCAGTTGCATATACAGGTGAGGGGAAGAAGGGCGTGTAAGGGAAGTTATAGATACGAAACGATTTACATGTATATCAATCAATCAGCCTATGTCAGTCCACTGCTGGACGTAGGTCTCCCCAAGGTTACGCCACAAAACACGATCACTCGTGGCCCTCAGCCAACCACTACCAGCGACCTCTTTCAGGTCATCGGTCCACCTAGTAGGGGGACGTCCCACACTACGTTTTACATATTTAGCTTACAATAAAATCTACAATAAAATCTGACAAACAACACACGTACAGACACATAGTAATGCTAAAACTAATTGGACATCGTATAATTACACAGGTAACCGTTAATATAGGTACGTGTAGGTAGCGTTCCAGCGTCTGTCATAATAACAGCGCTGTATCCTTTTTCACGTTTTTTACCTCACTGTATTTGGTGCATTTTTTTGCAAAGTTTACATGTATATATCTCTTGGTACATGCTACATCGGTTTTGAACCCCAATCACTGATCTATTTACACTATTTACACCTAACTTTTCAGAAATGTAGACTAATTAATATATTATTGATTTACTCAAAACTAAACCGTGCTAGCTAGCTGCTGTTCTTCCCAGCATGTCGTAGAAGATGATAAAGGGACTAGGGTATATGGAGTCTATCGGGCGATCGGCTAGCAACTTGTCACCAATTTATTTATTCAACTCAACAGCACATTACAAAAATAGATTACATGAATATGTTTACAATACTTTGGCCAAAAAATGAGTTACATTTTATTTATTGAAACATTTTGCAGAACGTTAAACATATAAATTTAAGGTAATAAATTTCAATCACAGATATTGCAATATATAATTAATAGTGTTGTATAATTAATAATTAACAATGTTCCACGTAACATCACAGTCCCGATATTCATACTGAAAAGGGACTTAGGAGTTTCTGCAAGGTTTTGTCACCGTCGAAAGGGATTAAAGGAAGTGAATGTATGTTTGATTTGTTCCCCAGGGCTTTAACATATCCCATATGATCTGATATAGATAATTAATTGAGGGAATCTTCGCAATGTCTATGAATGTATGTAATTATTTTAATTATTTTATTTACTAAGTGAGACCGGTCGTTTCACGATAAATTAAAAGATATAAATACCTTTATTTTACCGCGACCACGGCCTATGCAACTGGGTCGAAACGTCGGGTAAAATAAAGGTATTTATATCTTTATTAATTTATTTTGATACGACCCAGTCGCACATAGTAAATAAACATACATACATACACATCACGCCTGATTCCCTGTAGAGGGGTAGGCAGATATCACGGATCTCCATTTGTCCAGATCCTGACAGACCACTTTCGCCTCATTGACATTCATACATCTTTTCATACACTCTCGGCGGTTATAAAATGAGTATAAATCGCGAGTGTTCAAAAATAACTAACTATATATTAATCAATTCCCCAGGGCTTCAACATATCTCACGCGGCATCCCGTCTCGCCGCTATGACGAAGCCAATCTACAACGCGGTCCTCCGATACAGTGGCACTCGTCCCTGCATAGTCTTCGTACCCTCGCGTCGCAATGCCAGGCTCCTGGCAGCTGATCTCCTGGCCCTGGCTGCGGCTGGTGGTAGACCAGCCAGGTTCTTGCATGCTGACACGGCGCTGCTGAAGCCTGCGTTCGATCGGTTGAAGGATAAGGTAAGGATATTTGGGTAAATGAGGAAAATATAGATAGAAAATATGTAACTTTTCTTAATAGGTAAGACGTATTGCATTATTGTCGCTAACGGTGAGGGAAAACATCGTGAGGAAACGTGCCTATCCCGAGGGATAAGTAATAGCCAGTGCCTATATACGGCGATACAGTTCACTACCTATCACGTTGGGTGCTGTCTATCTAGTGACACGCGGGCTTCGAGTGACCCATACCTAACATGCCTTCGAAATTTCGGAGATGGGCATTCAAGTCTCTGACTACGCCGCCATAATAAAAAGGGAGTGTGTATACACAAGTCGTGAAACGTATGTATATGTGTGTGTAGAAATGCCAATGCCATTATAAATTGAATAAAAAGTCCATAAGTCGAATTGTCCAGATGTATGTTAAAATGAATAGTTACCAAATAGTTAAAAAGGGTACGCTTAACCTCAATTCCAGATGTTAAAAGAGACCCTCTCAGCGGGCGTAGGCTACCTGCACGAAGGCGTGGAGGTGAACGACAGACGCCTGGTACAGCAGTTGGTGGAAGGCGGCGCGGTGCAGGTGTGCGTGGTAGCGGCCGAGCTGGCGTGGGCCATCGCTGCGCATGCGCACTCCGTGATTGTGGCTGATACGTACACGTGAGTGTGATAGGGGTATCACAAGACAAGACAAAACACTAACAGTGACTTTATTAAGACGATACAAAGAAAGAGAGAGAGAGAAAGAAAGTGTGTGTCGACAGTACTAGACATGTGCCATGAGAGACTGACTGCGGCGAGAGAGAAAGAGAGAGACACACACAGAAAGCGAGAGAGAGAAGGATGTGTGACGCATTCGATCCTCGTGGCCGATACGAACACGTGAGTCTGATAGGGGTATCACACAAGATTAGCGGTGACCTTCACCAGGTCCATTAACATCCTCAGACTCAGAAATAGCTAGAGAGAGAGAGAGATATAGCTGTGTTGTTTGAAAAGGTCATGCTGTAGTGTCGTAAATAAGGGTGAATGATACGTACACGTGAGTCTCAAGGGGGTATCACAAGACATGTCAATACACTAACAGTGACTTTACTAAGGTCATATGTCCGTCAGATTGTACTGGACTGACTACAGAAAGAAAGAGAGAGAGAGAAAGTGTGTGAAAGAGAGACACAAATAGCTAGAGAATAGGCATACTACAGTGTCACATATACGGAAGAATGATACTAGATTAATGATGCACACTCCGTCATTGTGGCTGATACGTACACGTGAGTCTGATAGGGGTACCGATGATGCCTGGTGTATCATAGATACACTCATAGTGACGGCAAAATTCTTCAGGTCCTTGGTCTACCAGAGTGTACCATGAGAGGGCGCGAAGAGAAAGAGACACACAGATAGCTAGAAAGAGATGGATGCGTGACTTGGTTCAAGTGGGCATGCTTCATTCACTTATACGAATGAATGACACTAGATTAGTGATGCGCACTCCGTCATCGTGGCAGATACGTACACGTGAGTCTGATAGAGGGTATCACAAGACATGACAAAATACACTAACAGTGAATTCACTAATTGTACTGGACTGACTACACAAAGAAAGAGGGAGAGAGAGAAAGTGTGTGAAAGAGAGACACAGATAGCTAGAGAATGGACATGCTGCAGTGTCACTTATACGGATGAATGATACTAGATTAATTATAGGTGATGTACTTATCGTGGCTGATACGTACACGTGAGTCTGTAGGGGTACCGATGATGCCTGTGGTGTATCATATTGGATATACTCATATTGAACTTCTTCAGGTCATGAGGGGCCGAGAGTGTGAGTGAGATAGACAAAGAAACAGATAGGTCACATATGCGATGAATGGTAAAAGACTAATTATAGGTGATGTAGTCGACTCAATACACTAACAGTGACTTTACTAAGGTCATATGTCCGTTAGATGGTACTGGACTGACTACACAAAGAAAGAGAGAGAGAGAAAGTGTGTGTCTGCGTGTGTGAGAGAGACACACACAGATAGCTAGAGAGAGATACATGCGGGAGTAGAACTGAAAAAGTATTTTTTTCGTGTACGTATGAATGATACTATAGGCTATTCGCGTTAAGAAAATAGTGACGTCATTCTATTCAAAGTTAAACTGGGCAATGAAACGTTAGTGAATGAGAAAACAAGTCACATGACCAATCACAGACAACTGTTGTCACGTCTCATTGGTCAAATCGCGGGGACATGATGACGTCACTATTTTCATAATGCGAATATACTATAGATTAATTATAGGTGATGTAGTTCTCGTGCCTGATACGTACACGTGAGTCTGATAGGGGTACCAATGATGCCTGTGGTGTATCATATTGGATACACTCATAGTGACGGCAAACTTCTTCAGGTCATCGGTCTACCAAAGTGTACCATGAGAGGGCGACTACATACAGACAGTGAAAGAAAGAGACACACAGATAGCTAGAGAGAGATGGATGTATGATTAAGTTAAAATGGGCATTCTGCAGTGTCACTTAATTGCATATATAATCACCGACCAGACTGGAAAGCAGTGGAAAAGCGTAGTTCTTAACTCTGCCTCCATCGGGAATCGAACCCGGGACCTCACGATTAGCGTTCAGGCGTCTAACCGATCACGCCACGGAGGTCGTCAAGTATACTATCATGTATACAACGTGGCATCTTCCACTTTGACTCGAAAAAATCCTTTCGTAACTGTCATATACACTCGTCACTACATAGTATAAAACAAAGTCGCTTTCTTTGTCCCTATGTCCCTTTGTATGAATCACTCTATCTATTAAAAAAAACGCATAAAAATCCGTTGCGTAGTTTCAAAGGCGACCCGCTTCGGCTTTGCACGGGTATAAAATATATAGCCTACTCCACTATTTAATGGATGTTATTATACATATAAACCTTCCTCTTGAATCACTCTATCTATTATAAGAAACCGCATCAAAATCCGTTGCGTAGTTTCAAAGATTTAAGCATACAAAGGGACATAGGGACAGAGAAAGCGACTTTGTTTTATACTATGTAGTGACTAGCGACCCTCTCCGGTTAAAATATATAGCTTACTCCACCATTTAATGGATATTATTTTATTTAACGCTAGTTATAACTATAATTCATTCGCAGATACAACGGCAAGCAGCACGCCTACGAGCAATACCCCATCACGACCATCCTGCAAATGCTGGGCAGGGCGTGCAGACCAACGGAGGACGAAAGCGCGGTGGCAGTGCTCATGTGTGTGGCGCATCAGAAGGGATTCTTTACCAAGTTCCTCAATGACTGTTTGCCACTCGAGGTGGGTTGAGATATAATACATACATACACATCACGCCTGATTCCCTGTAAAGCAGGGTGATG